>CM064492.1:66483056-66537081 GCA_032716605.1 Paralithodes platypus | reverse complement strand
ATTAACAATAACATCCCGGCAAAAGGCCAAAAATCCTATCTAGTTATCTGAGAGCTCGTCGTTAATACAATGATAGATATAAGGTCTATCAAGGGGATGGGATAATTAAATAGATTGGTGAAGTAGTGGAAAGAAGGTATACAAAGTAAGAGAGAACGTTTCTAAGTGGGGTTGAGAGGGATAGATATCAAGGGGGTCCGAAGGGTACGACAGTGAGGTGAGCTCTAAGTCTTGAATCTGTCTGGACCCCGGCCTAGGCATGCAGAAAACATCCCAGGCTTGGCAACACTCACACAGTTGCCGGGTCAAAAATCCTCTACCCCGTGCGTGAGTCGAAACTAAGCCTAACGTTGCAATCAAATGCATGTGGCAGCGCTTCAGGCTCGTCCCAAGCTACGCAAGCGAAGCAACAGTCTCAAGCCAGTCTCTCTCTCCCGCTCGTCTCCTCCCGCTCTCACTAGACGTACATCTTATATATTATAATGAAACAATCAACTATCGAGAATAAAATATACTAAGATGCGTTGGTTAAGAATAAGGGCAGCTTCAAGGTGTGAAACAACATAAGAATATCCCAGACATTAGTTACATTGTCGTAGGATATATACTAAGGAAAAGCCTACCGGCCGGCTGCCACCAGCCGGTTTCTAAACGTCTGGGCAGCCGACGCGCGCGCATGCCCGCACGTGGCTACTATGCAGAAGCGTCACAATTTTTACTTTACTAATAACTAAAAACAAAACAAAAAACATACATACTCCCCACCAAGCCCTCTACACCCCATTATCTCCTGATATCACCTTTTGTTCCCCTGAACTCGCCCCCACAACATCCTGGAAGGTGGTCAGAACCTTGGGCTCAGACCACCTCCCGATCATTATCACCACCAAATCAAGACTCACCCCAGCTAGCCACAGACACACTTACACTAACTATAAAAGAGCTAACTGGGAAGCTTTCACAAATGAGACAGAACAACACTTTGAAACCTTAAACAGTACACCCATCACTAACATCAACAATGCTGTACACACATTCAACACGACTATCCAAAACGCCAACAAGAAACACATTCCAAGAGGTAACATAAAAAACCACAACCCCAACTTCTCACCAGAAATTCAAAACCTCATCATACAACGCGACACACTGAAACACTCCCCAGCACCCCACACACAAGACATCAATCAACAAATTCAAGCACTCAACATCCAGATTAACAACAAAATACAAGAACAACAAACACTAAATTGGAATAACTTCCTAAAACACTCGATCACAAAACAAACCCCAAAAAACTCTACAAAACACTAAACAGCATCACACTTTCCAACAGCAACACAACACAATCACATGCTGCAATCACAACAAAAGACTCTACTCCTTCACGTGAACAACAAGCAAAACACTCTCATCAATCACTTCTCTCATGTCAGTCACCTAAAACCCCACAAAGACGACCAACGTGTCATCCGACGAAAAAGACAATTCCCACAGACCCTATCTATACACCCTTCACCAACAACCAGACAAAGCTTATAATCAACAATCTCAAGCTCTCACCCGCCTGTGGCCTAGACAACATAAGCAACATTCACCTCAGACCACAATGCATACAAGCACTCACTAACATATCAAACTACAGCTACTCACACAACACAATACCCGACATCTGGAAGCATGGTATCATCATCACATTCCCCAAACCTAACAAAGACCCCACGCTACCCTCCTCACACCGCCCTATCACACTCCTTTGCACCCCCTCCAAAGTCATAGAGCGCCTTGTACTACAACTGATGACACCTGACTTACCCCTTTCTCCCACACAACACGGCTTCAGGCCATTGCACTCCACAAACACTCTTCTTACAGACCTTACACAAAGAGCTTTTGACGGCATCAACTCAGCTAGACCACCACACAGATCAGTACTTGCCACACTCGACATTAGTAAAGCCTTCGATGCCATCCCCTGCCACAACCTAACAAACAAAATCTACAACACAAACATGCACAACACGAAAAGATGGCTGGCCAACTTCTTAGCAGGCAGATGTGCACACGTATCTTTTGCCGGTCAGTCATCTAGCATTAGAAATTTCCCAAACATAGTCCCGCAAGGATCCGTCCTGTCGCCCGCACTCTTCAATCTGTACATGCATGATATAAATACACCAAATTCACCCCAAATAACCATAGCCTCCTACGCAGACGACATAACACTCACAAGCACGCACCAAAACCAAGACACAGCAACAAGACTCCTTCAAGACTATCTCGACACATTACATGAATGGTGCACTACAAACAGACTCAATTTATCCCCAGCTAAATCCACTGCAACCCTCCTCACAAGCTGGATAGGAGAGCACGATTACGTCCCGGGACTCAACATAGCATGATTACGTCCCGGGACTCAACATAAACAACACACCCCTAACACACACACACACACACACACAAAATCCTAGGAGTAACATACGACACCTAAATGACATTCAAACAGCACACCACAAACACGAAAAAGAAACTGACACCCAGACTTAACGCCCTCAGATCACTTGCCCACACGAAATTTGGACACAACAAAGAAACCACCACCACAGTCTACAAACAATACATAAGATCAGTTATGGAATACGCAAGCCCGGCCTGGGCTTCTAACCTAGCTGAAACACATCATAAGACCTTACAGACTATTCAAAATAAAGCCCTGAAAATCATCACAGGATGCACCCTACGACACCCACAGGTCACCTACATCAAGAAACCAAAGTCCTCAAAATCAAAGATCATCTAGACATGAGAGGCACACAATTCCTGGCAGCAGCCTCCACGAATCAACACCACCCACTACACTACATGGCAACACACCCACAGACACCAAGAAATATCAAAACAACACCCAGCACACGCTATCACACAAATACTGTCTTCTCTCCCTCCCTGCCCACCCCAAACCAACTTCCGGAAGAACATCCATACTCATATCACTCGCCGTTCCATCCACTCACTCATAGACAACACGCAGCTTCAAGCACGACCTCCCGAAATCCATCCTTCTGAATCCTCCCTTCCTCCCGAGGACAGAGTCCACCTAGCCAGGCTGAGATGCGGACACCATCCAGCTCTTCTGAGCTATCAGAAGAGACTGGATGACTCCGTCATCGACACCTGCCCGGGTTGTAACACAGCACCCCATACCATTAAACACATCATAGAAGACTGCATTTCACACAACCACTTACGCCAACAACACAATTTACACTCTTTGAGAGCTCTGTGGGAGGGCCCGACCGTGGCCATGGCCTTCCTTAAGGACTCGGGGCTGTTCGGCCAGGCAGCTTAGGGAACAACAACAACAACAACAACAACAAACATAAGGAACCTATCGGTATGTATAGCAAACTAACCCCCCCAACCCCCTGTAATATAAGCCTGTCATCATTTCCCATTACTCCCGAGCACTTACCATGCTACCCCACCATTTCAACCCACACCATCTAAATAACGTGGTATGTAAATTATATATATTTTTTTAAGGGGAGGGGGGGGGGGGGGGTTTCTGGAGCCCCTTCTCCCTCATGTTTTTCCCCAACAGTCCTTAAGATTTTATGACATTCGTCCCATCAGCTGAGCGATGTTAAGACCTTTAATTAGTGACATTTAGATCTCGATTATTTCCTAGCGAGCGATAGCGAGCCTGCAATTTAAGGGGAACCTCGCCTTCGGCCAGGACGCACATTTATTTCAGAGGGTTTTGGTCTCTTTTTTTGTTTAAGCTTCGTGGAGGTCTAGAGAGGAAACTAAGAAGTAAATAAATAGATAAGCAAATAAATAAATAAATAAAAACTTCTCCTTTAAGCCGATGTCACTCGAGGGCAATTTACAGTAAGATTTATCGGGGACTGATTTTTCATAAGTGTTTATATATTGTGTTGTTTCTCATGCTTGATATTATTTGATTGTATACTATTATTGACTGCTTAGTTAACCCTTTAAGTACCAGTGCCGTACTTCTCTGTTTATGCTAAGCTATTAGACGATTTCATTCAGTTTAAGAAGGGCCTCCAGTAATAAACAGGCTTCTAACTAACTCAACTAACCTTTTTCACTACCACATATCCTTAGTTGCACAAAATCGTCTAAATATAGCTAGAACAAAATTAAATCAAACATTGCCGGTACAGCAGGGGAATAAGGGTGCTGACCTGCATTTGTTCTCTCCTTTTCACTCTTTTTCAGGGTTGTATCTATTCTGCCTCATTCGGCCTACTGTTTAAAGACGTTTATCCCCACCTAGGTGTGGAGAAATCCGGCTTCGCCAGAGACATTTTTCTATCGAGAAATGTACAAATTTAGCCTGCTATCAAAAACATTTTTAAAAACATGCTGGCTGGCTACCGCTCGCCAGGAAAACATCGACACCTGGAAGGGGATAAACGTCTTAAAACAGTAGGCTGAATGGGGCCGAATGATACAACCCAGAGAGAGAGGGAGAGAGAAAAAAAAAAACAGATGAGCCCCCTGAAATATTCCGTCAGTGCGAAACTGGAAACCGTTGAACAAAGTCCCCTGCCCATCATTTACTTGTGTCTATCGGATTATATAGCTCGGAGAAATTCCACCGGTGGAATATTGGCGTGCGACAGCGTTTGGGGGGGGGGGGGGTGTCACCTGCTTTTTTTCTCTTGTTTCTCTCTTTCTCAGGGTTGTATCCGTTCTGCCTCATTCAGCTTACTGTTTTAAGACTTGTCCCCATCCAGGTGTCCATCTTTTCCTGGCGAGCGATAGCGAGCCAGCATTGTATGAAGAAAACTAGCTTCGCCGGAGACATTTGTCTATCGAAAAATGTACAAATTTAGCCTAATGTCAAAAACATTTAAAAATAATATGCTGGCTCGCTAGCGCTCGCCAGGAAAAAATCGACACCTGGATGGGGATAAAAGTCTTAAAACAGTAGGCTGAATGGGGCAGAATGGATACAAGCCAGAGAGAGAGAGAAAAAAAGAGAAAAATAGCAGGTTAACCCCCATAAGGGAAGGTTTTTAGTTTTCTTGGGCCCTCCCTCATGCTTAGAGCCATTAGTTTTCTTGGGCCCTCCCTCATGCTTAGAGCCATTAGTTTTCTTGGGCCCTCCCTCATGCTTAGAGCCATTAGTTTTCTTGGGCCCTCCCTCATGCTTAGAGCCATTAGTTTTCTTGGGCCCTCCCTCATGCTTAGAGCCATTAGTTTTCTTGGGCCCTCCCTCATGCTTAGAGCCATTAGTTTTCTTGGGCCCTCCCTCATGCTTAGAGCCATTAGTTTTGACATTTTAACACATTCGTCCCATCAGTTTGGTGATTTTAAGACCTTGGCACCATGTTTTGCCAATATTAAAACTTTGTGTACCATTTAAGTGTCAATTTATTTGTTTGCGAAAGATAGCGAGGCTAAAATTTATGAGGATTTGGCCTGCGGTCGCAACAATGTTCTACCGAAAAATTTACAAGCTTATCTCTATGGGAGGGGGGGGGGGGGGGGCTTGTGGGTGATTCTTTAAACTAGACAAAAGTTTAGGGAGCAAAAAAATAAATAAATAAAATAAAATAACTTAAGTAACCTTCTGGCACGTATAGTAAACTCCCCCCCCCCCCCCTTCACCCAATGTAATCACTCCCAGCCACCATCCAAACACCACTCCAACTATCCATCACGCCCACATTGGCTTCTTTTTTGCCCACCCCTGTGGAGGTTTGGGCGCGATTAAGGTGGTACGCTGCCAAGATGGGCGGCGGGGGGTGCGAGATGATTTGTTGTATCGTAGTTCTGATCATACACCCCCACTGATTAATGGGGGGATATAGGTGACTTTATATGTTGTGCTTCTGACCTTACAACCCCCCACCCACCCAACCCCACCCCCAGGGATTCATGAGTTGGGAGGTTACTTTGTGTCGTAGTTCTGACCATTGTAGTCTCGTTATCGCTCGCCAGGAAGGAATCGACACCTAAATGACACGAAAATTCTTAATATTGACAAAGAAATGGAGAGATAGATCTTAAAATCGCTAAACTAATGGACCGAACGTCTCAAAATCTGAAAACTAATGGGCCAAAACATGAGGAAGAAGGGGTTCCAGAAAAACGACACATATCCTCTTAAGAGAGAAAACAAAGGAAAGCATTGAAAAGTGTGACTATATAGCATGTTATGATGACAAGTATAATATAATTGATCAGTATTCCGTCATGTTCACTGTAGTTTTGACAATTATATAGTTTTTGATCTGCAATGTCCTTAACACACACCATGTCTATTAAGATTAAGTATGTTAAAATATAATCTTTGTATCTGCATACCCTTCAGCCACAACGTTAATTGTTGGGGTTTATCCTGAAAGGTAATTAAAGAATAAATAAAAAATGTAAATCCAGCTATAAAGTGTTTCACCTTCATTATGTAGGTTGTCCGTGAACTATTGTATCCGACTGGGCAGATTAGAGACCCTATAGTAAAAGAGATCGGCCAACCTCCGCCATTTTGGGTGCCATTGGTATTATTTTGTTTTGTTGTCCAGTTCACTCAATACATCCATAGCCATTATAATCGTTCGGCAATACTGGTACGGGATTAGCTATGATAAGTTCCTGTGTAGCGGGCACAACTGTTTTTTAGATGCCTATTTACTATGAAACATTGAACAATATATTTAACCTAATCTAACCAAAACTTAACATAACCGAATCTAGTATATTAGTGGACTATTTATGAATGTAAAATGTAAAAATATATTGTAACATTACCAAATTATCGAGATATAAGTACAGGTCTACCCGCTACACAGGATTATACTGATAAGATTACTTGCCCCTTGGATGTAAATTCTACATGATCAAAAATAAAATACCATTCCGGTTAGTTTCTAATTATGGCACGAAAATGGTGTCCAAATATAAAGATGACCGCTATTGCTTACTACAGGATCTCTAGTGCAAATGGCATAGGATTTTTTTTTTTTTTTACAAGCAGCCTAGTAAGGACCAGTGGGTATGTTGTATTCCTTTGTATTAGTCAACCGAGCCCGACCTAACCTATCAAAGCCTATACTTTTTATTTATGTATTTATTTTATTTTATTCTGACGATAAATTACCAAATTCTTAAATACCATAGGATCACATGATTTAATTAATTTCATTGGGAGGCGTTTGGTGTTTGGAGTGAAATTTATAAATTAGATTAATCCTAAAGGCTCAGGAACATTTCGTAGCGATGTCGGTCCTTAGAGATATGTGCCCCATAAAATGTTCTTCCCTTCACTTAAACATTAGACTATGCCGTGTGCAGTTGGGTTTGAGAACATGATTAGATTGATATCCAGTATTCGATAAATGGATGTAAAATCGTAGTCATGTGCTTAACCTTTAACTGTCTTGATGGTGTAGTGTTTAAGATCTGTATGTGGTAACCCAGGTTCGAATCCCGGTTGTTGTTGTTGTTGTTCCCTAAGCTGCCTGGCCGAACAGCCCCGAGTCCCTGAGAAAGGCCATGGCCACGATCGGGCTTTCCCACAGAGCTCTCATTGAGTGTAGATTGTGTTGTTGGCGTAAGTGGTTGTGTGAAATGCAGTCTTCTATGATGTGTTTAATGGTATGGGGTGCTGTGTTACATCCCGGGCAGGCGTCGACAACGGAGTCATCCAGTCTCTTCTGATAGCTCAGGAGAGCTGGATGGTGTCCGCATCTCAGCCTAGCCAGGTGGACTCTGTCCTCGCGAGGAAGGGAGGATTCGGAAGGATGGATTTCGGGAGGACGTGCATGCAGCTGCGTGTTGTCTGTGAGTGAGTGGATGGATTGGTGAGAGATATGAGTATGGATGTGCTTCTGGAAGTTGGTTCGGGGTGGGCAGGGAGGGAGAGAGGACAATAATTGTGTGTGATACCGTGTGCTGGGTGTTGTTTTGATATTTCTTGGTGTCTGTGGGTGTGTTGCCATGTAGTTTAGTGGGTGGTCTTGGTTCGTGGAGGCTGCTGCCAGGAATTGGCATTGGAATCCCGGTAGGATCACATGCTTTCATTATTTTAATTAGGAGGTATTTGGTGTTAGGAGTGAAATAAATACATTAGATTAACCAGCTATTACAACACACACATGCTAGGGCAAGCCCCGACGCCTTCATTTCCTCCTCCAACTCCCTTCCTCACCACAAATATAATGGTCGGAAATGGGTTGCAATAAATGTACTCGCGGTTGGGGTCGAGGGAGGGACACCAAAGCACCCCTACCATAAATAATTATGATGGTCAGAAATGGGTTGCAATAAATGTACTCGCGGTTGGGGTCGAGGGAGGGACACCAAATCACCCCCTACCATAAATAATTATGATGGTCAGAAATGGGTTGCAATTAATGTACTCGCGGTTGGGGTCGAGGGAGGGACACCAAAGCACCCCTACCATAAATAATTATGATGGTCAGAAATGGGTTGCAATAAATGTACTCGCGGTTGGGGTCGAGGGAGGGACACCAAAGCACCCCTACCATAAATAATTATGATGGTCAGAAATGGGTTGCAATTAATGTACCTGCGGTTGGGGTCGAGGGAGGGACACCAAAGCACCCTACCATAAATAATTATGATGGTCAGAAATGGGTTGCAATTAATGTACTCGCGGTTGGGGTCGAGGGGCACACTAAAACACCACCACCTTAAGCAAAATAGTCAGAAATGGGTTGCAATACGCGTACTCGTGGTTGGGGTCGAGGGGGACAGCAAAACACCACCACCCGGTAGAGGGATTTTTTTTTTTTTTTTTTTTTTTTTTTTTTTTTTTTTTTTTTAAGATTTTCGTGAAAACACGTTATCCTCTGGCAAATTGTGGGGGTGAGTGAGTACAGTGAGAGAAAGTAAATTATATGATGAATACATGTTTTTTTTCTTCATAATACGTGTTGCTAGCCAGTCTCAATTCCTATACCTTTCATATGTTTCATTAACCCCTTCAGCACGATGACGAATTTTTCGGTAGAAAATACCCTGGCTGGTTACACCTAAATCACAGGCTCGCTATCGCTCGCCAGAAAGCCGACACCTAAATGCCACAAAAGATTTTAAAATTGACGAAAAATGGGGCGAAAGGTCTAATATCAGCAAACTATTTGGGGGAACTCAAAATTAATGGGCATAAGAATGAGGGAGAAGGGTGTCCGGAAATGTTCAAGTCTTTCAGCACGATGACGTAATGTTCGTCTTATTTTGATTCCCACCAGGTAATTTTCTTAGCTTATAATCTACCTGTAGGGCTCAAAGGGATAAATATATCAATAGATCATCTAAAGCACATAGGACCTTCATAAACTGCAAAAATCGTCTAATGTTAGTCACAATAAAAGGTAGACAAGGCCAAGTCGTAATGAAAGGGTTAATTACAGTTTGCTGTCATAGGCGCTCGTGAAATTGTCTTAGCAGTCATCTTACTTAACCCTTTCAAGCTCCAATACGCGTTTCTGTTCTGTTTCTGGCTACTATTAGACGATTGTATTCAGATTAGTAACGGTATATGGAAGTCAAAGGGTTGATTGAGATAGTATTTACCATTTTAATACCCACATATACTTCCTAAGCTGCATAAAATCGTCTAATGATAGCCAAAATAAACTGCTAAAACGCGTCAGAGCTTCAAAGGGTTAATCAATCATAATTATACTAGTTAAGGCAGAATATTCACTTTGCTTTGTGTCTCAAAGTAACCGAAGCTTATGACATTAAAAAAATACACAACGTAAATTATAGCCTACTGTCGAGATCTGAAGTGAGTTCAATTCCATTAATCACGGAATAAATAATATTGGCTACATATAATCAGATATACACACACTAGCCAACAATTAAACATTCACCCACCGTCAACAACAACCACAGCACGTAAACTGTTGGAAAAATGTGTTTTTGTTTACCAGAGATAGAGAGAAAAACAAATGTGGAGGACTATTGTACAGACCAACCACATGCACAAGTTGCTGGTACACTATAATACGATAAACCTGAGCCAGCGAACATTGATTAGGGGACAATAATAACAAGGGCATGTGATTAAAGGACATTTTTCAAAATATTTCATTAGCATGTCTAAATTGTTCATAAAAACTTTTCACTACAGGAGAGTATGCATTTGCGGTCATTAATTATTCATCTACTATATAAAGGGTTTTGTCTGTCCTGTCTGTCTGTTTGTTCACGAACTACTTTCTCAGTTTTCAAGATGGAGAGCCCATACTTGTCCCCTCACGATGTAGGGGGAGGGTCTAACTCCCCCAGTTTTCAAGATGGAGAGCCCATACTTGGCATGCATACTTAGGGGGTGCCAGAATATAGGTCTTAAGCGAAAAAAAATCCCCTCACAGCAGGGGGAAGGTGGGGGCAAGATGGAGAGCCCATACTTGGCATGTATACTAAGGGGGTGCCAGAATAGGTTTTAAGCAAAAAGAATGTTGCCCCCTCACTCCCTGGGGGGAGGAGGGGGGGGGGGTACAGCTCTCTCAGTTTTCAAGATGGAGAGCCCATAGTTGGCATGCATAGGTCTGGTTAGGTTAGAACTGTTAGATATATTATTATTTTCCCCAGGGCAGCGCCGGGTACCTCAGCTAGCATATATATATATATATATATATTTTGAAGCTTCGAACAATTTATAGTAAGCTCCGAAATACAAATAGCAGGTGAAGAATTAATAAAAAGTTTCAATTCAACATGAAACAGCCTCTAAACTATAATGTATCAGCCTTAAGGGGAGACTGGCCGTTTGATTGGTCTATTAATTAATTTATTCATATATTGTTTTAGTTTCCTCCCTAGACCTCTATCAAGCTTAGAAAACACACCCTAGACCTACACCCCCTAAACCCTCCTTCAAGATAAATTTGTAAATTTTTCGGTAGAAAAAAGTCCCGGCCGAAGGCCGGTTCCTCTTAAAATTGCAGGCTCGCTATCGCTCGTCAGGAAATAATACCTAAAAGGCACGAAAGGTCTTAAATTGACAACGAAATGGAACGAAAGGTGTTAAAATCGCCAAACTAATGGGCCGAACGTCTTATAATCTCATAACTAGTGGAGCTAAACATTAGGGAGAAGGGGGTCCAGAAAAACGGTCTGTCTCCCCTTAATGACCGCGACTGTGAGAGTATTGCCAACCACGAATGTACAGTCGTGGTCAACAATTACTGGACACATTTTGGAGCTGCAATTATGATACACGGGCGAATGATTTTGAGAAACTGTACGAACCACACAGAACACAAATGACTGGGATGCAATAGTTAGTGTTCATCGGGTTCTGTTTTATCATTAGTTTGTTGAAGTATTCCTGACCCCGACTGTACAGTCTGGGACTAAAGTCGTGGTATGGAACTACAGCTATTCATTAGTGCCCTCTGACGGCGGTATTCAAAGCAATCCTATATGTGATGTGTTTGGCTCTCCATAGATAGCTCTGCTCGACACGTCCAGGTAGCACCAAATGTAAGCGAGAAACTTTCTGTTTCTTGATGGATTACGACTGTGCCAACTAGAAAACAGACACAAACACACACACACACACTACTTCATTATTTGAATGTATGGAATATCAATGCTATAAATGGAAGCGAACATGCACTGGGTATCCATGACAGATGTAACAGGCACACATCTCAGAGTTAAAAGTGGTGTGTATCATTTCCTTTTATAAGTAATATATAGGTATACTTTATATCCCTATGCTATACACAGTAGTTTATTCATGCGAATAATATAACCAATAATGGGTGTTTATAGTATAGGTCGTCACATGACGGTATTGCTAGCGCCAATGATATGTATGTATTGAGATTAGGTTACTAACAATACAACACAAATAATGTAACTGAATATGGTATGGTTCATAGGAATGACAACGTGGTGTAACATAACATTAATTAAAACACAAAATGTATGATATTAATATAATGTCAAGGAACAATAGAAGGTAACAATTAAAGGATTACCTATAAGAATATTAATATACAGTATATACTGTATTAAAGCAATATTGCGATATATAAAATTCCATCATTCCATACAGTAAATTGTATTGGAGATCCCTCCACCCTACCTTGCTCTGTATCACACCACCCTTCGATCATCCCGACGACTTTTTTTATTATTACAAAATACAACTACAAACGTTATTATGTTTCACTAGTTCATGCCTTCTTCAACAGAGTTTGATCGTAGTGTAATAAATATAATCCACATGTTATTCCCATACCGTCTATATCTCATATATTTATGGAGGAGAGTGAAAGTTTATGAAACGCTCCGAAACTTGGAGAAAAGAACTATAGCTCTTTTAGTACTTCAGAGCGTAGGGAGATAACGTAAACATCCAATGATTCATAGGTCAAACTAGGTCTTATTAAACCCGTTTCTTCCATGGAGACTTTCAAATGATGTATAGTAATAGATAATTGCTAAAATAAGACATGCGATTATTTAGGGATTACCGAAAAGTGTTAACAGCTTCCCAGACTTTAAAGAGGTAGTTAAGCTATTTGTATGCGTAGAATAAAAAACCTAGTTGTGTCAATTGTATATATTATACTGCATACTTCTAATTGGTTAGAGGTTTGATAATCATCGGGCCTCGTCAGTATTTTATAATATTGAATAACTTTTCATAGTAACTATTTTATGCAACGATTCATAAGCCATCTCCTCCACATTAAATTCAGTGCCCTCGAGAACTCCTTGACACAATTATTTGTGTTAGGTTTTCTATTTTTCTTTGCTTAGCAGGTCAAGCAGCCTTTCTTTATATTTTTTCACCAACCAACTTCACTTCTAAACTCAATTAATGAAATCAAAAAATACATGTGGCACTCCAAGGATTCGAACCTAAGATACTCACACCGAAATTCCGCACACTTATGCATTAAGGGGAGATGGGTCGTTTTTCTGGTCCCCTTTCTCCCTCGTGTTAAGCCTTATTTGTTTTGAGATTATAAGACGTTCGGCCCATTAGTTTGACGATTTCAACACCTCTCGCCCCATTTCGTTGTCAATGTTAAGAACTTTCGTGCCATTTAGGTGTCGATTTTTTCCTGGTGAGCGATAGCAAGTTTGAAATTTTAAAAGGAATCGGCCTTCAGCCGGGACATTTGTCTACCAAAACAAGTACACATTTATGTTGAAGGAAGGTCTAGGCCCTAGGGGGTGTTTTTCTAAGCTTGATGGAGGTCTAGCGAGGAAACTAAGAAATATAGGAATAGATGAATTCGTAGACCAAAAACCAACGGCCCATCTCCCCTTAAGCTATCAACACCAGTTAATTATTCTGAATGATATTAGGCTGTAATTTCTACCATGTTAAGATTTTTGGCTTACAAAATAAAACTTATATTTATATAATACTTTTTTTTAACTTTCTGCATATATAAACTCGATAATATCTTTCCACTATACAGGGCAACTTACCCAGTTAATTACCCATTACAAAATGTGTCCCTATTCTTTTAATCATGTTATAGCATGCTGCCTAATAATGCACATCTTGTTACACGAGAGGAATCTTCTTAAAATCAAGATGTACAGACTACATTGTATGTTATTTCACTCTATGGGTAATATAAGCGGCCCATATTGTCCCGCCAAACCCTACAATATATTTCTTATTAATTTCACTCCAACACCAAACACCTCCAATGAAATAAATAAAGCCTCTCTCGCTATCCCTCCCTCCCTTCACCTCCCACTACCCCATCCCTCCCTCCACCTCTCACTACCCCTCCCTCCACCTCCCACTACCCCCTCCCTCCCTCCACCTCCCACTACCCCTTCTTCCCTCCACCTCCCACTATCCCTCCCTCCCTCCACCTCCCACTACCCCTTCCCTCCCTCCACCTCACACTACCTCCTCCCTCCCTCCACCTCACACTACCTCCTCCCTCCCTCCACCTCCCACTACCTCCCACTACCCCGAGAAATACGATTTTGAGGAGAGATACTCACAATGAATGTGAATGTTTGAATGGAGAATTATACTCACCTGGTGGAAAACGGTCTTTAATTATTTACATGGACGCGACAAATTTTGACTCTCACAACCGCTCTTCACAACTGTAACTTGGCGTGTCCTTGTAAATAATAACTAGGAGCAGTCTATCGATGTTGGACTGTGACTGGAACCTGGCAACAAGGGCAAAGCGTGGAGACATCCCCCCGATATCAAAAAGCCATGTATGATCGTAGTGTGGCCTAGTCTCAGGTTAATTAAGGCAGTCCCCTACCTGCTATTATGATGGAAAGAACCCTGCCAGGGAATTATGGTAGGTTTAGTGAAGCATAGATTGTTATTTGCCACCACTGACGAGGAGTTGGGTAACGTTTGAGAAATAATAAGATACAAGAATAGGTCACGGTATGATCAAGTTGAATAGATATGTTTACGCAAAAGGCATAGTATTGCCAATATCCAATGTGTGTAAACTAACTGTATATATAAATCCTGTATGAAATATGACTACATTATAATAGGCTATACAGTATACTTATGTTGCATTCACTTACTGAGTTTTTTAAAACTGTATCCACTATATACCATTTACCTAGTAAGCTACAATACTTGGTGTGCTTTATCTACATTGCTATGTTTGACCATTAGCTTATATTTAATCATTAATATCCGGAAAGGCGTCTTAATACAGTATTCTCATTCCTTTTGATTATATTCCTATGCAAGAGTAAAACTGGCATCACTCATTATACATTAATTATAGTTGTAGAGCATACTTTTATCCCTTGCTTTCTGATAAGACAGTAGTGTAATGTCTGGATTGTGGCAAAGTATCTGTAGCTGCATTCGATGCTGAAATCTGCTTGAGCTATCATGCCAAGTGGAGTACTTCTCTTGGTGTAGTGGACAAAGAGTTCGCCTCCCACGTGGCAGGCCCGAGATCGAATCTCGGCCAGGCCGCCCCCAAAAACATTTGGGGCGAATTTCCGCATCAGAAGCAGTTGGGATGTGATTGTTAAAATTGTAAAATGTAATTGTGTGTAATTGTAAAGTCGGCAAAAATAGTATGGTGCAGTTTCGAGGTCACTTCAGTAGTGTGTGTGTGTATTTTCTAGTTGGCATGGTCGTAATCCACCAAGAAACAGGAAGTTTCACGCTTACTTTTGGCGCTACTTGGACATGTCGAACAAAGCCATCTATGGAGAGCCAAAAACATCATATCTCGAATTGTTTCGAATACTGCCGTCAGAGGGCACTACTGGATGGCTGAAGATCCATACCACGACTTTAGTCCCAGACTGTACACTTAACGGCATAAATCTGGGCCCAATAGGAACTATCGAACTGGAATATAAACTTTCGAAATGTAAATATTAGTTAACATATTAATGAGAAGGTTCGATTTTGTTCGGGATAGCTTCGAAAACTTAGGGCCTAAATGATGTCGTTAATGGTTCGTTCCCCCAACTAGCCACAGAGTGAATCCGAAACACCTGGGGGTCGACAAACGAAGCATCTGAAAGAATTTGCCATTTACACATAATAAATGCTTCGTTTATCGCCATTACGATTCTGATTCATACAGTGGCAGATTGGGGGAACGAACTTGTATCGTTGATAGTGCTTTTTATCCCATTTTCACCTCCCTCCACTTCTCGAAGGTACTGGGGTTCTAAAAAAGGGGTTCCAGTCCTGACGCTATTCTTGACTTACAGTGTGCTGTGTTGATAGCCTGTGAAGTTCTGTTTTAACTAGCTAATCCAATTTTCTCCTCCGACAACACTACGTTTTAGCAACTTGATTCCTCTGCTTCAAGGAATAGCGTTTTTTGTTTTAGAGTTTGCTCCCTAGACCTCCATCAAGCTTAATAAAACGCCCCCAATACCCTCCTTTGATAAAATTGTGTACGCTTTTGGTAGAAAAATTGGTTCCTCCTAATCACAGCTTCGCTGTCGATCGCCATGAAAATATCGACACCTCAATGACACAAAATGTCTAAAATTGGCAAACTAATGGAGCGAACTAGCGCACTAGGAAATCAACAGACCGCAGCCCATGTCACTCCTATACATTCTACAACATTAATCCGGGCCATAAGGTGTCCAACTTAGCCCGAACTTAATCAAATCTTCTCGTTAATTCTAAGGAAGTTCGCTTATGTTGTTCGAGGGATCATATTGATGTCCTAAAGTGTACATACAAACAAATATGAAAAAAACTCTTCAGGCAGTAAAAAGAGGATGGCACAATTCTCCCCCCATAAACAACCCATCCGGGGCCGTCAATTACCCAAGGAGCGGAACCGGGATATAAGGCGGAGTCACACGAGTGGTTTTATCCACATATTTATATCAGCAATATTGGTCTGGCAGCATCTTAATGTAAGTTTGGCAAGACTTCAACCACCTCAGATAATGCCAATGCGATACCAATATATAGTGGGTCCCGAAATATGACAGAAAAAAGTGTGTTGATCGAAGAGGGCCAGGGAAATCTCTCACGCTTTAAGGGGAGGTTTGTTTTTTCTGGCCCCCTACCCCCCCCCCCCCTCCCCGTCTTCCTAATGTGTAGCCCCATTAGTTTTGACATTTTTAGACTTTTCACCCTACTTCTTTGTCAGTTTAAAGACCTTTTTGTGCCATTAGGGTGTCGAATTATTCCTAGCGAGCGATTCGGAGCCTACAATATAAGAGAAACTGGGGACAAACTGGATTTTAGGTCACGTATGGGATATAATATTCTAAATGTATACTATAGCTTTGTATTAGAGTATTAGTCACCACAATATATGTCTTTACCGCTGCATATTAAATTATTTTTCCTTAGAATTTGTGGGTTAAATAAGGGTGATGGTGGCCATCTTGGATAAGCTGAGAATTAATATTTATATTTTTTTTACTGTAGTTTTAGTATTTTGTCATATTCTATATCAATACTAACCCTGCGGTGGTCTGGGGGCGGCAGCCCCCAGGTTAGGTTAGGTTTTTAGGTTAGGATAATGACAAAATATGGTTTTAGGGGGCATGTTTTAATATTGCAAAATAATGGGTAAATATGAATTTCCAGAAGGAAAAACACCTTAAAACTCAGTAATCAATGAAGAAACTGATGAGAAAAAGGATTATAATACATAAAACACATACGTGACCTATAATCCAATTTGACCGAAACTGGTCTTCGGTCGGGACATTTCTCTACTGAAAAATGCAAAAAATTATCTCGAAGGGGAGGTATTGGGGGTATTGCTTTAAGCTTGATGGAGGACTTGGGAGCAAAATAAGAACCTCCCCTTAATAAAGAGACCGAGACCAGTATTTAGGAGGTTGCTTTGTTAATTAGGGTGTCTGGGGAAGTTTTTAGATATTTATATACGTGTTAGGTGGTACAAAATTACTTCTGGCACCACGTGTGGTCTTAATTATATTGCTTGATTTATTATACTGTAGTAGGGTGCGTGTTTAAAGATTTATTTAACACAAACTAATATAGAGGGTCTGTTTATATAATTTGTCCTGTAAGAAAATATATACCTGGTAAGATAAATATATAATAAAAGTAATAAAAAGACCAATTTAGACGCAACCGTTCGAGTTTTATGACTAACGAACCAAAAACAAGTTAACTTGAAACTATCTGATCCGATCTCTTGGCTGTTATATTGATATTTTCTGTAATTGTTATTGAAGATTTTGCTTGTTTTTGTCAATTTCGAGCAATGTATTTTAGTTTGTCCCTTAGGCTAACAAAAACACCTTCCCAGACTTCCTTCATACTAAAATAATGCCCACCCACACCCCTTTCAACCTAAATTTTTATATTTTCCTATCGAACAATTTCCCGGCTTAAGGCCAATTCTTTTAAGCTACAGACTAAATAAAATCGACGCCTGAATGGGGTGAAGCGTCTAATTATCGCTAAACTAATGGAGTGAAATTTCTTCAAATCTATAAACTAATGGTTCGAAAAATGGGAGATCCAAAATTACCCTCCTCAGATCAAATAGGGTTAACATAACAAAGACCGATATTGTAGATATGCTATTTGTGTTATGCTGTAGTAAAAAAAAATATATAGAAAATACGTGGAAAATCATAATGATGCAATAATAGAAAATTTTATGTCTTAAGAACTTGTAGATACAGAAACTAAATATCAGTACCAATGTATTTGGGTTTACATTCATAAGAACATGAGAAAAATGGAAATCTGCAGAAGGCTTATTGGCCCTTACAAGGCATCCCTATTAGTTCTTTCCCAACACTAATCATATCTCCCACTACAACTTATATCAACTCCACTTCATCTACATTATACCTACCTAAGAACTGCTTCCACTACAACCTATATCCCCTACATTCCATTTGTATTATATTTACCTAAGAACATCTTCCACTACATCCTATATCTCCTACACTTCATCCACATTATAGCTACCTAAGAACATCTCCCACTATGACCTATATCCCCTACACTGCATCCATATTATAGCCACCTAGGCTTGGAAAACGAAGTCAGTGTAATGGGCTAATAAAGTGTAATGTTGATAATCGTTAATGGTAGTGTATATATATTGACAATTTATGTGTTCTTTTCTTTTAATGCTTTAAGGAAAGGAGCAGTGCCGTGAACACACCATTACTAATATTAAAAAGAGCTGAAAACAAAATGAAAAGTTAGTTTGTCGTGTTCGAATCCTATTACCCATCGTAAAAAGCTTCATATACAGGACTAGAAAAAATAGTATCTGCCTGATCTGAAAAGACCTCGACCAAAAGCTTATAGTTTGTCGGGTTCGAAGCACATCGCACATTCGTTGGCGGGGTCGAATCACGCCGCCCGAACCTTTGCATCTCAGTTGTGAACAGTGTATCGCCCTGTTAGTATCAATGGCTACCTGTGTGTCTGAGAGCAAGCTACCGAACTTCGTAGACGACTCCTTCACCTAACAGTCTATAACCTCCATCAGCCGAAGATATTATATTGGACTTGAAGGTGCCTTTTCTACTGCAAGGTATGTGGCAGTGATTACGTTTACAACTAATAGAGAATTCTCAATATAGTCCGTTCATTCTAGGTTAGGCAGAGATCATAACTTCTAACCTCTGTAACTCAAAAAGGGCTAGAGCAAATGAGTTGTCAATTTCCACACATATTCCCTGGCCAAGTCTTTCTATTTGAAAAGTTTTGCTCGATTAATCGAATCTTTTTTTAGTTACGGAGGTTAGAGTGGTAAACCTGACTTTTTGGACCGACAGAGATTTCGGTAAGTTTTATATTTGTTTTGTTTTTATTTTTCCTTCAGATATAGTGTTGGTAAATCTACAGTTATACTACCCCTCCCCCACTACCCCCCACCACCTCTCCCCTTCAAAACACGCCTTTTAGCGTGTTTTTGGATGGTTCAGCAGACGTGGAAACTGGAAAAAAAACTTATTTTGATAAAAATTTATCACCAACCAGATAAGAGTTTTGCAGGTAATGTATTGTTGTTTTTTATTTTTTATTTGATATACAGTGTTGTTTAATACCGAGGACCGTCGCATTTTAGTATTTTTAACATTAGCCTAACCTATCCTAACTTAACCTAACCTAACCGAAAACTAACCTGTCTCGCGACCGGTCTAAACCCAGCTCACGTTCCCTGTTTATGGGTTCGGGAAGGTTTGTAATACTTCAATGTATCTATTTCAAGTCAAATATAAATTTTCGCGCATAATCAAACCATACTAAGTTTACTAATAATAATATTAACCCATTAGTACCAACAGAATAGCGACTAAATAGGGGTAGTATAACTGTAGATTTATCACCTTTTTTTCTCCCTTATTATACATTTCAGCTCTTAAAGACATAATGTTATACAGTATAGCAATGATGTATATTCTCTACCGGACTTATTAGGCCTAAAAAGACCGATGGGCTAACTGTCGGTCCAAATCATCAGTATAACTGTTAGAGTTTACGATTTCTGCCCAACCTAGAATGAACTGACTATAGTATTATTTTGAGGGTTTGTTATATACATCTTACATTGTTGAAAAATTTTGTATTGTTTAACAGGTGGTTCCGGTCTAATAAACGCAGTATTTCTAACTGAATTAATAAATGGGTCAATATTTACGAGTCGCACCACAGCGGGGATCTCATTGCTAATGGTAGTTTTGGGTTCCTATTATTCTATGCTTCATTGCTATATACTTTTTATCCACGGGAAAATATATATATATACAGTATACCGGTATATATATATATATATATATATATATATATTTTTTTTTTTTTTTTTTTTTTGCATTAACCTAACCAAGAAACCTAACCTAACCTAACCTAAATGTATTTGGGGGCTATTAGGTTAGGTTAGGTTAGGTTTTTTGGTTAGGTTAATGCTAAAAAAAAAATTAAGCCAAGAAAACAAAAATATTTTCCCGTGGATAAAAAGTATATAGCAATGAAGCATATAATGATAGGAACCCAAAACTACCATTAGAAATGAGATCCCAGCTGTGGTGCGACTCGTAAATATTGACCAATAAATGTTTACCTATGGTCCCGTTAAAATATCCTCAAGTAACCTATTAAAAACTGAGTATAACTAAATAAGTTGGTCACCAATTATTTTGCAATATTTGAAAACAAATATGGATTTGATATGCTCTGAACATCATATGAAAATGTGTTTTAAGCCTCGGCCAAACCTAATAAAAATATATAATACTAAAATGGAATTTTTTCGTAACATGGTTGTCAATACCTTCCTATAGACGGCACCAATTCGTACACACGCCATTTTCACCTGTCTCCCGCTGTTGCTGGCATGCAAGGGCTAGTTTAGTAGCCCACGTACTGGGTACTATGAATCCGCTGTTGCTGGCATGCAAGGGCTAATTTAGTATCCCACGTACTGGGTACTATGAATCCGCTGTTGCTGGCATGCAAGGGATAGTTTAGTATCCCACGGACTGGGTACTATGAATCCGCTGTTGCTGGCATGCAAGGGCTAGTTTAGTATCCCACGTACTGGGTACTATGAATCCGCTGTTGCTGGCATGCAAGGGCTAGTTTAGTATCCCACGGACTGGGTACTATGAATCCGCTGTTGCTGGCATGCAAGGGCTAGTTTAAATACCCACGGACTGGGTACTATGAATCCGCTGTTGCTGGCATGCAAGGGCTAGTTTAGTATCCCACGGACTGGGTACTATGAATCCGCTGTTGCTGGCATGCAAGGGCTAGTTTAGTATCCCACGGACTGGGTACTATGAATCCGCTGTTGCTGGCATGCAAGGGCTAGTTTAGTATCCCACGTACTGGGTACTATGAATCCGCTGTTGCTGGCATGCAAGGGCTAGTTTAGTATCCCACGTACTGGGTCTAGGTTAGGTTGTTTGGTTAGGTTAATATACTAGGTCTCAGAAACAAGATTCGTAGTTGTGGTAGTATTTACAGATACATCCGAATAATAAATGGGCGGCGGCCCAACCGCCATGGCACCGGTAAGGGTTCGTGTTGTATCCCACGTAGGCCTACTAGGTACTACGGACACATTGTAGGCGTTAGGTGTGGATTAGGCTTGTATCCAATGTACTAGGTCTATGTTACTGGATATTTATGATTTAAATAAGTGCTACGTTTTCGATAAATATGGTTATATGGCTTTGCAATTAGGGAAATCATGAGCCGATTTCCGACATTTCGTTAGTCTTTTTTCGATTCTCAAAATACGATCCAAGTTTTGCCAAAAATTGGCTTGAGCTTTCCAAAATTATGCTTTTTGGGGTTTGCAATTTAGGGAAACATGAGCCAAAATTCTAAATTAGATTACTTTAATTTGTTTACTCTTAAAACTCGCCAAATCCGAGCCAAGTTTTGCCAAAACTTGGCTCGGGTTTTCGAAATATTGGGTTTTAGGCCTTTGAAATACCTTAAAACCTGAGCCAAGTTTTGTTAAAATAAGTTTTTTTCACCGTTTTACGCATTTAACCCCTCATTTTCCCTGTACTTCATAGCCCTCCCCACTATCGGGCGGCGTGTCTTAAGATCGTTGTATAATGGGGAAAATGGTTTCGCCGAGGGTTGTAATTATTTCCAAACACATTATATTGATGAAAACTAACTAGGAAAAATAAAAAAACCCATGGGAAAATTAGTGACCATCTTATTTAGTTTTTCCAAAAACTGTTCAGGGGACTGGTTAGAACTTGTTGGATGTTTAATTGAAGTGCGGAAATCAGTATTCACTGAGAAATAACAGTCTTAAAATGCGCTATGGGTCACCCAGGGTCCCTGCCCTCTCTTTCCCAGGTAAACAATGACTAGTTCAGGCAAATTTTTTATATTATTATATTAGGGTTAGGTTAGGTTAGGCTAGGTTAATCTAATCTAATCTAATATAATATTTGTACATTTTGGGCAGTAGGCGGGGCCGTGCATGTGCAGCGGGTAAGGTATGTGGCGGCGTACAGACCCTTCCGTAAAACATAGCGCATTTTAAGACTTTTATTTCTCAGTAAATACTGATTTCCGCACTTCAATTAAACATCCTACAAGTTATAACCAGTCCCCTGACCAGTTCTTAATAGGTTACTTGAGGATAGGAAAACGGGAACATAGAGAAATGTTTACCACTGAATTATTATGTATATGTAATTTTAATCCCTTCTCATATAGCCCACTAGCAAGTGATATTGTGATTGAACATATAATAGTTAATGTTTGTTTACATTATGCCTAATATTATTATATCTATATTGCATTTATACTAATAACTTTGTCTATATCAAGGAGCTGCCGTATAGTTAGTCTTTCAATGCCTACGTGTGTTATAGGTTTGTCATAGCCTATACGTCATTGCTATATAAGTCCTTAACGTTGCAAATGCAATATATGGGACCTTTGAAGATCACTGTAGAAAAAATTGGTAAATATTACTTTTAGGACCAACGGTGGTTTCAACCATGTGCTGTCTTTCATATACAGTGTAGTGTTTTCGTATATTGGTGAGTAGCTGCAATGAATATATACCCATTATCCAACAATCTAAAAACACAGCCCCCACTAGTGGGCATGGCTATGAAGATCCGGGAAAATGTGGGGATGAAGACTGAAACCTTTGTGAATCCCACGGAGCCCTATTTGTTGTCAAATACTTCTGGGGTTATTCGACTGGGATACATCCTTGGTTTAATATTCTAAGAAGACAGTTACAACATAGTTTCTAATTTGTAACAGTATTTTACATGTACTTTAATGTGTGATAGGTCTTTACCTACAAAATTTCAGAATAACGGAGATCACCTCCCCTCCCCCCCCCCCCTCCCCCTCCCTCACACAGTACTTCCACCATTATTTCCTTATACTTTGGGAACTGTTTTTTTGTTTTTATTATTATTACCTTATTCAGGAAGCACTGTTGATGCAAGGAATGCATCACGTGGAAACCGTAATTTGATATCTCCCAACTATTAGTGCCCGCCTCTTAAGATCGCTGGATGTTGGGGAAATAGTTGAAACTTAGGGGCATTGCTATGTAAATCAACTATATTAATGCCAACTAATTAACTAAAAAAAATACACTACTAAAATTTCTTTGGGGCAAGTTCTTAGTTTCTACCTACACTTTAGTAAAAGCATAAGACTTGCCTAACAGTGGGGCAGCTCCTAAATAAACCAAAACGTGTGCTTTATATATATATCACTTAATACTTCCAAAGAATGCTATAATGATAGTATATCATGCCCAGTAGCACTTATACCAACTTGATATCGCGTTTGTTTCTTTCTTCCTATTTTTGTTTTTATTTTTATTTTTTTAACATTAGTCGTGTCATGCTAGATGTAATTTACCTATGGTTTCAGTAGCGTACAGAAGTAGGAACAGTTTAATTTTCCAAGAGGACATTTACGAGTTGTATTGGTTTTGTATGCTCTACAGTATTTTACATACATGTATGATGTGTGATAGGTCATTACCTGCGGAAATTCCGAATAAGGGAGATTACACCTTCAGAGTATTTTCACCATTATTTCGTTATTTTCCTTTGGGAACCAATATTTGTTTGTTACCTTTTTGAAGAAGCCCTATTGATGCAGGGAGTGCATTGCCACCCCCAGGTTTGGTTAGGTTAATGCATGAGCGTCGGCAAGACACTTGCGGACGTAAACAAGCCCACCCGCTATGGTCCTGACTGTCCACTTCGGACAATTTACCATATAGACACTATCTATTATAGGTCACCCATTGGATATTTTTGCAATGTTTTTTATAGCTTTGTCTTACAGTATTACTCACCGCAATATATGTCATTACCGCTGCAAACTAAATTATTTTTCATTAGACTTTGTGGGTTAAATAAGGGTGGAGGCAAGAAAGGCGGCCATCTTAAACTATTTTTGTTTTCGCTTTTCCACCATACTTTTAGTATTTTGTCATCCTCTATATCAATTACAAGATCAGCAGGTGTCTGGGGGCTGCAGCTCCCAGGTTGGGTTAATGACAAAGTATGTTTTTGGGGGTGCAAATACAAACACACATATATACATCGATTTAAAGACCGAGTGCTCAACATGGCGTGCAATTCCGTTCTCGCGTATTAGTGGCGGTGCTCCAGGTAGCCCTGTTCAGAGCTGCCTCACTTGTCAGGTTTTTTTCATTTAAGATCAGACCGTAAGGTCTGATCCCAAGTCTTTCTTGGTCTGGTCCTTGGTGCAGCTCCCCCCAACTTCATAGCCTGCATCTTTTCACCCAACTTAGTTCATCCATCCTCTCCACATGTCCAAACCATTCAAGCTTACTAGTACGCACCTCGTCACTGATACTCTTGATACCTAATCGTCTCCTTAGCTCTTCATTAGATATCCTACCTTGCAGTTTGGCCCCTCACATCACTCTCACCATTCTCATCTTATGTTCCATTCTGTTAAAATCATCTTCTTTGACAGGTCACCTTTCTAAAGCATATGTCATTATGCTTCTAACACATGAAATTTACACATTTCCCTCCAGAGGGAGAGGGAGTCCTCACATAGTAAGTAGTAGCAACAGTTTTCTGAACTTCACCGTGTCGCCTCTAATTCTGGCGATAGTGACGGCCTCGGCCCCACCACCTGCGGAGATGGTATCTCCCAAGTAGAAAAACTTGTCCAGCATCTCCAGTGCCTCATTGCCAAAGTTAACGCTCTCGAGCCATCATTGATCACATGCTGACCTTTGCATACTATGCATACAAATTTATCTTATTTTCGGACTTCTTCCTCGGTAGAGGTCCCTATATTCTACTGCAGTGCTTCTTCCCATGGTGTACCTAGCAGCGGCAGACGCTACACTGAATTGAGTTTGCGCCCACCAATTTTCTGAATACTGCGTATGAGTATACACCAATTTTGTTCTACTCTTCCAAACCCTAATCTGCTGTATTATCCTTGGTTGTATTTATATTAACTCTTAATCCTTCACTTGACATTCCTTCTTAACATTGCTAAATAATGGGTAAAAATGCATTTGCCGGCAGGTCCACTTGGGCGCCTTTCCGTGTGACCACTCTCATAAGGGGAGTAAGTCATCCAGTAATAGATAGATAGACACATTGGCGGAAGGTGTGAGGGCGACAACCTCCACCTAATTAGATGCTAGGTTAGGTTGTCAGGTTAGGTTAATGACACTCTATGCGTGGCTCAAGATTGACAGGGGAAAGAAGCTTGTTGAGATAGTAAATGTATTCCAAACTACAAATTCCACTCCGAAGCAACTCCAATGACTTTTACAACGCCGTCGGTGAAGAAAAACATTAAACATATTGCTAACCAAAGCTAACCTAATATCTTAAGTGGGTGCTCGCACCCACCTGAACATCCCACAATCCTTAAATTAACGAAAAATTAATCTAAATATGTAGATTTCAATGCATAGATCATCTAAGATGGCAGCCATTTAGGAACAAGTGGCCGCCATCTTGCCGGCTGTGGCACCAAAAAGGAAATAATTTCATATATTTTTGTTCACCAACCACCAACAAATTTACAAGTATACCTAACTAATGAAAGCAATGAATACATGTGGTAATCCAAGGACTCGAAACTAGGATACTCACACCGAAATTCCGCTATCAAGACAGTTATACCAGCAGCCCCTACTAGCCAGGTTAGGTTAGGCTAAGTAAGGTAGGTTAGTAGGCTTAGTAAACTCATTGTCTAGAGGAATTATATATAAACATTTGTTTAACTTCATTAAATACCATAGGATAAGCATTATTTTCATAATTGGAACCGAACAGCATTTTCACCACGATAGTTTGTCCAAATTATGATATAAAAACCCTTTTATTTCGCGAGTGTGAAGCTTAAGAACATTTTATCATTCACATATATCGCTCTGTAAATACTTCCTAGATATTTATTTTACCCTTTCATCCTGTGTGCGTTTATCTGTACATATAACTCTTTACTCTCCTCCCTCTGATAGCTTCTAGGAACTCTCTCTCTCTCTCTCTGTCTCTGTCTCTGTCTCTGTCTCTGTCTCTGTCTCTGTCTCTGTCTCTGTCTCTGTCTCTCTCTCTCTCGTTCTATAAGGAAGTTGGAGCTGTAGACATCGATATTTAACAGAATTACCAGCTAAAATTTGGTTGTAGTACATTTACAAATACATAAAACTAAATTCAACGTACGTTTTATCCATTAGACATCTACTTTATTATTGTATTTTTGTTTAATATCTATGTTTACGGCTCCAACTTACTTATCGAACGAAACTCGCAAGTCAGCAATTAAGAGTGGTAGCGACTTAAATATGCAGTTTATGAGGAGAATTATCGAAGAACTATTGATTTTTTACTATACGTTTGAATGCTTGAACCTTTAAAGTCAGGCTCTAAAGAATCTGTGACATTATGATATAGCATTGTATTGCCTCGATTGGGTTCGACACTTATTGAAATAAGTGCGTACTATTGGTGAGTAGTGTACCCCTGACGCACCACCACCACCACATAGACACATATTAAGGTGAGATGGGTCCTTTTTATGGTCCCCTTTCTCCCTCGTGTTAAGCCCCATTTGTTTTCAGATTATAAGACGTTCGGCCCTATAGCTTGGTGATTTTAACACCGTTCACCCCATTTAGGTGTCGATGTTTTCGTGGCGAGCGATAGCTAGCCTAAAAATTGAAGAGGAACAGGCCTTTGGCCGGAGCATTTTTCTACCGAAAAATTTACAAATTTATCCTAAAGGTGGGTCTAGGGAGTATTTTTTTAAGCTTGGTGGAGGTCTAGCGAGAAAACTAAGAAATACACAAAAAACAAAATTGATAGACCAAAAAAAACGGCCCATCTTCCCTTAAAGGGGTAGCCTACTTATATATACTATGGGTAAGTATTGTACCCCTGACGCACCACCACCACCACATAGACACATATTGAAAGGGGTGCGTATATGTATTATGAGCGAGTCTTCTACCCACATAGCACCTTCACCATACACACAAATTGAAATGAGTGTCTAAGTATCACGGATGAGTACTGTGCCCCTGAAGCACTTCCTCCACCACATACAGTACTCACATATTGAAATGGATGTTTATGTAGTATGAGTCCTGTACCCCTGAAGCACCTCCACCAAACAGTCACATCTGGAGGCTCGTGATTGGCAAGCTGGGTACACACACTTACGTAACACACATACACACACACACACACACTAAGAATTTCTTCTTCAATCGAGTTGTCAACTTGTGGAATGGGCTTCCCCGAGACGTTATAGACTGTAGCACCGTTGATTCATTTAAACTTCGCCTAGACAAATATCTTTCATCAAACCCGCGACTGACTGCGTTTGTAAATTAATAACTTTATTTTATCCCCCTCTCAGTTACTAACCCATCTGTCCCCTACTAACTTCCTAATCCTGCCACGGACATTAGTTCCAGGGCAGTAGTTCCCTTACCCACTCTAAACCACTGTTTGGACAATTGATCCTCAGTGTTTTGGAGGACAAGCAGCCTAGAAGGGTCACCAGACCTGTTGTTGCTTGATTTCCTTTGTACTCCTTTGTACTCCTTTGTACATAAACACACACTTACACACATTTTCACATCTGGAGACTAGTGTTTCGCAAACCGGGCACATACAACACTCAAGTAGAAAACACAGCACACATAGATACACATATAAACACCTTTTACGTGACGCACACATATATACATAGGTACACATACAGTATATACACCATTCACACAGCACGCACAGACAAACATAGGTACACATATATACACAATTCCCGTAATACATACATAAATACATAAGTACACATATATACATTCTTTACTTAACACACACACATGTACAGACATACAATTATGTACACGTATATACATCCTTTACGTAACAAACATAGACATACACAGGTACACATACGTACATTTTTCACGTAACACACACATACCTACACAGGTACACCTACGTAAATCCTTCATGTAACACACACACATAGGTATACATATATACACCATTCACGTAACACACACACATACATAGGTACACGTATATACATCCTTTATGAAACATACTTATATATATAGAGGTACATATGTAGGCATCATTCATGTGACACACACACACATAGACATACATACATAATCCGTGGAACACAGAGACACAAACATATATACAGTAAGTACACATGGATGCACACACAAAAACATACAGCCTCTCTCTACAACAACACGACACACACATTATCTCACTAGCTCACACATACTCTCTCACGCATACGCATTCTCTCTCTCTCTCTCTCTCTCTCTCTCTCTCTCTCTCTCTCTCTCTCTCTCTCTCTCTCTCTCTCTCTCTCTCTCTCTCTCTCTCTCTCTCTCTCACACAGTTAAGCTATATATATACTTTCTCTTGTCTCTGCCACTCTGGGTTATTTCCTGACTCCTCAGGTATATTTAGTGAGAGAGAGAGAGAGAGGGGGGGGGGGGGAGAATTTCAAAGAGTCACAAGGAATAATTAATAGCCTATCTCAAATACCTTGCGGTCCATTCCGGGGCGATACTCGGAATGGAAAGAGAGAGGTTTCGTAGCGCATTGCACTCATTACAGAGTGTGCTCTACTCTCTTCTTGAACTTCTCTACAGAAGGTGTATTTACAACTTGCGAGGGAAGCTTGTTTCGGGTAGAACGGATTTTATATACAAAAGTTTCCAAAAATACTATTGCTGAACTTCCAGCTCATAGTTGCGTGTTGTATTTACATTGATGCTAAACATTTTGCTATAATCCACGTTGTCAAGCCCATTAAGTATATTACAAAACTTCCATGAGTTGACCTTGTATTCTGGGTGTTTCCAACTAAAAGAGATCAAGATCTCTTCACCAGAATCAACCAGGGAGAGAGAGAGAGAGAACGAGAGCGAGAGAGCGAGAGAGCGAGAGCGACAGAGGGAGGGGGAGAATGTGTGAGTGTGGTTACCTGTATTTGTTTTCTGGAAGTTTACAGTTGAATCCATATAGTACTATAGTAACGGCAATAACTAGGACCCTGACGACAATATACCGCTATATATAGTTGTGTGTATGTAAGTGTGTGTGTGTGTAAGTGGATATTCGTATGTGTGTGTGTGTGTGTAATAATATACAGTATATAACAACAAATAATCGGTTTATTTCGAGCGTGTGTGTGTGTGTGTAAGTGGATATTTGTGTGGATGTGGATGTGTGGATATCAATGTGTTTCTAATAAATACGAGTTAATGTATAGACTAAGGGTGGTGGCACAGGCAGCCATGTAACCGATACTAGGTGCGGAAGCAGTATATCAGATACAAAATATACTATTGAGGGGGGGGTAGAAGTTTATTCTCATTCATGTTTAGTCCCATTACCTTTGAGATTTTAAGACGTTTGTTCCATTAGTTTGGCCATTTTAAGAATGTTCACCCCATTTCTTTGGTGCCACTTAGTTGTAAAAAAAAAATCCTGGCGAGCGATAGCCAGCCAGTAATTCTAGGAGGAACCGGCCTTCGGCTGGTACATTTTTCTACCAAAAAAAAATACAAATTTAGCTTGAAGGGGGGTCTAGCGGGTGTTTCTTTAAGCTTTATGGAGGTTTATCGATGAAACTATAAAATAAATAAATAAATTAATAAATATACCAAACAAATATCCACTACCCCCTTAACCCCTTCTGTACCGGCGACGTCTTTTCAATTTAATCTTGCAATATTTAGACAATTTTGGGCAGTTTAAGAAGGAGCTGAGGTAGTAAGAAAGGTTATACGAGATAGTTCGAAGCTTTTTAATTGCTGGAGGCCCTTTTTAAACTGAATACAATCGTTTAATGGTAGTCAGATAAAGCTAAACGGACAGTGCCGGTATAGAAAGGGTTAAAGGAAGGTCTGGTATTCGACCAATGTTACTCACATTATTGCAGTGTTTAGCTGACAATCCATAGCAAAACTTGAAATACTAGTAAATACTAATTATACTAGTAAAATTCAGGGTTAAGCCGTATTTTGATATTATATTCTGGCTCTCTTTATGCGATGTTATGCCACTTAGGAGAGATATGTGAGAATTAAATGGGAAAACACTATCTCGGTTAACCCTCTGGCTTCCATATACCTTTTCCTAACTTTAAGGGGGGTCACTTTTTGTTTTATCTTTCTCTCCTTTTCTCTCTTTCCCTGGCTTGTATCCATTCGGTCCCATTCAGCCAACTGTTTTAAGACGTTTATCCCGATCCAGGTGTCGATTTCTTCCTGGCGAGCGATAGCGAGCTAGCATTGCATGGAGGAATCCGGCTGCGCCGGAGACATTTTTCTATCGAAAAATTTACAATTTAACAGTGGCCCCTTCATCATTGACGTTGTTGCCTATAAGTATAATAGTCTCCATTCAACACCTACGTCAGTCGTTTGAATCAACTGCCGCGGGGAAGAATAGGAGTCGTCTTCATAAGTGCAACGCTACTTCTCTTATGGTGTCGTCACAGATCGGGTACCCACTACGAAAAAACTTCGTAAAAAAATAAAAATAAATAAATAAAAAAAAAGGAAAAAGAATTTCCACTTTAACGCTGTTATTCAAAAGCTTCCCACATTCGGTGGATTTTCTTGCGTTGTGGCTTCTTACCGCCTCTCGCCAAGCGCAACAATTCATCCTTCTCATCCCCGCGGGCCTCCTGTCAACACTAGTGCCCCCGCACTCCGGTTTCATTCGACGTTCGCTCTCCTCTAGTGAGTCTTTTCTCATTTGTATATATCTGGGAGATAGTGAGCAGGGTTTAGACTAGCTAGCACGGGTTGTGTTATTGTTGGCCCGCAGCAAGTGTTAAATTAGGGTACATCCAGGCGCTTTCTCATTGTGTTCAATGTTGCCACCACACGTGTTTTTTATTGTTGCTAGGCGCCTTAGTTTTTGTTTATTTCCTTAGTTAGGAGGCTTTTCTTCAGTTTTCTTGCTGTTCCTCTGTTCAGCCCTAGGGTTTAGGGACCCTGCCTTGTTGCAGTCGCGCCAGGGTTAGGATTGTCACACGTGGCTGTGAGGTCTTCCGGCGTTGGAGACTGCAGGGGGGGGGGGAGGGGGGGCTGCCCTTGGGGGCTATCTCTTCGCCCTTTTTGGCGCTTTTCATGTTTCATCCGTGTAGTCTGTTCTGTTTTCCTGGATAAGCCTGTAGGTTAGGGCCTATCTAGTTTTGGGGGGTTCTTTTAAATGTTTACTATTATTGTGATTTATTATGTCCCCTGTGTTTTGGGGTCTCCCTGTTGGTTAGTGTGCCACTTTCCGGGAGTCCTGCAAAACGTTCCACGCGTGGGAGTGGGTGAGTTTTGGGTCGGGTTCCCTCGTGGTTGTGCCTTGATCCGAGTCCCCCCCCCCCTCCCTCTGCTTGTCCGGCCAACCTCGATTTTGTAGCCGTTGGTTCGGTCCGCCGTGCCGGCATTTCCCCGGGCTTGTGTCTCCGTCGCCGTGTTAGAGTCGGTGGGGGTTGCGGTGCCGCTATTCCCCTGGTTCCTGGACCCTCTTGGGTCCGGCGGACTCCGATGTATAACACTGGTTGGTAAGGTGCTTTGGAGCCCCTCTGACGTTGCCTCCGCCTTCCGGCGGCTGCACGGTCAACAGTCCTCCGGCGGGTGGTTGTTTTCGTTTATGGAACAAACCGATACCCGCCGCTAGGGGTCCCCCGGTAATTATGACTAGTCAGTTTCTGACGTGGGATCATATGGTCGTTTACCCCGCCTTGCCTGCGGCCCGGTGAGTTACGACCCCGGCGGACACTGCACTTTTGACTCTTCACAAGCTAGCACGCTTCCTTAGTGGCGTTTACCCCGCCGTGCCAGTGACTCGTCATAAGCTAGCGCGCTTACTTAGTGGCGTTTGCCCTGCCGTGCCGGCGGCCCAGTCGGTAAACAAGATCAGCGGCTGCTTGTGTGTTTGGTAGAGCACATAGCGGTCCGCCATCAGTGGGCTTCCTGTTACATGACTTAGGTCGTAACGGTTGCCCTCTAGATCAGTGATATCCCTTTCTCATGTTGCCCAAAGGCATGGGAATCGACTATTCACACCCTCTTAGGGATAAGAAGAATGAGGAGGCCGTAGCCTCTTATTCTTCTTGCACCGGGAGGTTAGGATGTGTGAGACTCTCTCTGTATATCCTTATGAGCATTGATTCCTGGATTTTTTTTTTTTCCAGGTGATCTCTCAGGACAGCCGGCTACCGCAACGATCCCGCCGGGGAGAGGAGTCTCTGAATCATGCCTTTGTTTACGGTCTGCTCAACTCCCTCATGTCTTTTGATACCGATACCGGCCCACAACCGGTGTATCAGGTGTGTTCATTGTTTAAACAGAACCTCTTTCATATGGACATCTCGTACGTGTCCGGTATGTTCAGATCTGTTCGAGGAATGGCTCGCTGCCCAAGATACGTCTTGTTTGCTCACTCTCATTGCCGTTAAGACTAAGTTTAAGGCATATGCTTCTCAAGTAGCTAACACAGAACTGTCATGTGATAACCCGGAGTTATTGCGGGTCGTTCAGTTGTATTCATTTGATGATCATATAACTCACCAGTCACACAACTCCCCGATACCTTTGTTGATCATTGCATCTCCTACGTCCTCCACGACATCTGCACAGAGCTCCTCTCCCTCATCCAAGAGGAGCCGCTTAATGTCACCGGAATGCCTCAAATCGGCCCACCCAGCCCCACCGGCGGGCAACCTGAGGAGAACGGACAGCACGGACTATCTGCCTGACAAGATCAGCCGGCTCTAGAGCCCACCACGACGTGTTTTGCTTTCTAATGAAACTACTACTTCTCCACAAGTAGATCTCACGGTGACACAGCTAAAAGGTCCGGCGGCCACCTCAGAGACGCCTGGGGTCCTCCCCGGTCTCCTCGGGCCGGACGCCAGCCGCTCTCACACCGCCACTAGACTTAGGCAAACTGTACACGTTAGGCTCCAAGGTTCCAAGTTAGTGTTGTCAAACAAACAGGCTCCGCCGGCCGATGTGGCTCATACCTCTACTCAGTCTCCGGGTGTCTTTACATCACATGCGGTTACGACCATGAGGTCTCGTGCAACACTCCTGGTTCCTTCTGAGGACCCGCTCGGCTTGACGGCTGCCTCCAAGAATGTAGGTTCTCAACCTGCGGCCACTCTGGCACCACCACCGCCGTGTGACCAGAAGTCAACGGCTGGTGGTTCACCCCATCCGGCCATGGCGAGTAGCAGTCAAACACTAGTGACCAGCCCTAGGACACACACTGCCACTCTCATACAGGCTGACACTCTGATACAAACAGACCGACAAGTTAGGCTACCAACACAATCCGATCCAACAGGTTTTACGGCGGTGCAGCTAAATGAATTGTTACAGAAAGCGATCAGTCAGTGCGCTATTAAGCAGGGTCAAACCCCTACTCGGGCACCTCACAGTGTCTCTATTCCTTACCCCCCTCATACCAATGTAGGAATTCCTGCTCCGGCAGTCTCCTCCGCCGGGCCACCAAAAACCCGCATAATTGACCACCCGTCGCCTACGGGCTCGGCGCTGGCCAGGCCAGTTCTTTCCCGGCCTGCGGGGCACGAGAATTGGCCTCAGGCCTTAGATGTTGCCCCAGGTTCGTTGTCAGAGCCATTAGTCCGGCCCTCAACCTCGACGCACTCCCCAGGGTTAGGGGTCTCAGATCTATGCTAGACCTGACTCGGCTAATTTTCAGTATTTTGTATACAACCCATGTCTTCTGGTTCCTCTTCCGGCAGATTCCCCGGTCCAGGACCCTCATTACCCAGACACTCCCAATTGCCCTCATGATCAAGAACGAGGTGACGTTCGTGAATGTCATTCTGTATATCTAGGGGGGGAACCTCCTAGCAAGTTTCACAGATGTGGTCCACATAAAGACCAAAGGGAGCTGAATCTGGGTGAGGTGGGCGATGGGCCATGGGTAACGTGGGATCAGGAACTGCAACAATTTGCTGTAGATATTACATCTAACCCCTTGTCCCCAGTTCCCCCTCCCCCCATTACCGAGTTTGACTGGCTAACACAACGACCGGTTGGGGTCCCGCTCCCTATTTTTTATTTTCTTATAGCCCCTCAATTGACTGCAGAGGATTTTCCCTTGCCCCTCATTGCTCCAGAACCTATTGAACTCCAACGAGAATTTCTGGTGAGAGATAATGCCCACAGGAAGTTTATTAGCTTCCTGTTAACTAGAGACACGGCCCAGGCTATTGCCAAACCTATGCCAGCCCCCCCCCCCTCGACAGAAAGAGGAACTAGTTAAGGCTTTTCAGTAATACCTCTTTCCTTCCCCGGCTAGAACGCTCACTGAAATCTGAACAGCCTTGTTTGAGGCAGTCAGGTCACGACAGCTCCTCGGACTCGGTATGGCTCAGAGGTTACCTATGAATGCTTATTATAGGATTTTGTTCCCTCCGGTCTTGACTGCGAAGCTCCTGGATGACCAGACGGAGAGAGATGTTAGGGTAATGTTGAAATCGAAGGACAAGACCAATCAATAAGTCTTCCACCCTGACGGCTTCAAGCTGCCGGCGGACGGTTTCACCTCCAGCTATTTGGCTAAATTTCACATGCTTTTAGAACTACTGTTAATGGCTCTTGAGGCCTCCCTCGGCCGTGCTAGTGCAATAGGGTTCCGAGGTTCGACAAGGTGTTAGTTCCCACAGATGGCAGCGCCACCTGATGTCTTCTGTATGACCGGACGGCGCCGGTCACTACAAGGGCACGCCGGAGGGAGTCACGCGGCTTGACCTCACACGGCGTTGCATAACAGAACGATACAACCCTATGCAATAAGGGATGGGATACTGACTCACTCCGCAGGTGAGGGAGAACGCGGTCGCCAACCCGGGTCGGTTATGCGAATACCGTTACCCTTCCGGCGGACCCGCACCTGGAGAGGCCATCTCTCTCACACTTAAATTGAAGAGTTATAGCCAGAGGCATCCGTCCGCCGACTAGCGATCCTTATAATACTGTACTACTAGTCACACACATCTAATAGTGTTGGAAGACTGTAACCAAGGGGTTCGCGCCCACAATTACAATTGTCGGTTCCCCAGGAGGTCCCTCTTTGTACGATAGGTGCGGTACAACACGCATAAGTATTCACTCTCACTAAGCTACGCAATTTCAGCCCTCATCATGCCTGGTTGGAGGCTGTTTCCTTTTCGGAGATCGTCCCCACCGTTGGAGATAGGAGGTCACCCCGGGGGGTTTTATCCCTATCTCCAATGGACTTCGACCTCTCTCCATATGCTTAACCGAGTTGTACGCACGTACCGGAAGATGTTTCCCAGGGTCAGGGACGGCTCAGCGGCAGGTCAATTTATTTTTACGAAAAGCCACTGCAGGCCAGATTCGTTATTTTCCTATCCCCTCTTTAGATTCCTTTCATGATAAGCGAAAACCCTTCGGGGTGCTCTCGCCTTTTCTTTTTCTTGTTTCTGTTCCATATAGAATCACAAGCCACATAAAGCCAGTATGGCATTCTTCAATTGATCTTTCGGACACGTCCGTTTTTGGATCACTCAGGCTTATACTTTCAGTCAACCCTCCCTACGGTCTATCTGTCTGTCTAGTCTTTAGGCCACTTCAGTTCTCTTAGACTCATTCATCAGGGGAAACTGCTTTTCCCCTTCAACTCCAACGACCTTAGTTGTCCCGCTGTATGATACTTATAGCCGGTTCATCCTTCAATTGGTGGCTAGCCATGCTGTTCCTAAGCTTTCTCTGACCTCTGGGTTATTGTAAACTATGTTTTAGCTATAAGGTCAACCGTTCAACATAATGTCTATGTGCCGGCGGGGGTCAAGGCTCCGGTCCGGCTCAGGTCCCCCAAGTGTCTTGCTAGATACTCTAGTAATAGAAATTCTATAACATCCCCCGGCGGACTAACTACGATAGCCGGCTGGCTCTCTCGGTTACTAGCTGATCCTCGCGAGTTGGCGAGGCTCTAGAGTAGACTTAGGAGGTGCCATCGGTGCAGATTGTCATTGCAGGTGTTAATTCCCCTTGTTCTTTACAAAACGACTTTTTTCCCTTATGGCCCAAAAAACCGTTTTCATAGTCTGCACACAGGCACACTCCTTGTTGATCTTTACTTGTATTTCCAACTGTTAGTACTGTGACCTCTCTTGTACTGGGATCCACATATCCCCCCCCCTTTTTTTATAAAGCCCCTATAGGGCGTACCGCCCTATAGGGGCTTTATAAAAAAGGGGGGAATATGTGGATCCCAGTACAAGAGAGGAGCCCCCCCCCCCCCCCCCTTACACAGGATTACAAGTTCATATAGGGCAGGCTAGACGCTGTTATGCCGGGCCGAGCCCAAATAGATTTGTATGAGCTAAGAAGCTCGGAATATTTGGTTTAGATATAAAAAATCTGAGATGATATCTTGATATTACAAAGCTTAATTCAAGCCCATGTTCTTATGCATAATAAAAGAATGTTTTTATCATGTTTCAGTTTTCGATGCTAGTTGCACTAGATTACGAAAGGTCAGTAATGGTCAGAAGTGTTTCATGTACATGTTTCCATTTTCTAAATTGTCAAACTTAATGTTTTTATGAATAATAAAAGATTACTTTTCCCTACTGTTCATATAATTTTCAGGTTTTCTATGCTAGTCGCACTAGATTCAGAAGGTCGATATGGGTCAAAGGTGACTCCAGTAATGTTCCAGGCTAGTTGCACTAGATTCAGTATGTTTGATATTGGTGAAAATTACTCCATGACTAAGCCTAGGAACCTAGCTGAGCTCAGCATAGGTTCAGGGTCGAGGTGATGAAGGGTTTTTGCTTTTAACTCTGTCTCACCCGGTACAACAAACACCTCATGGACGAGGACTCTGTTGTTGGAGCATTTTTTGTTGCTTTTAACTCTGTCTCACCCGGTACAACAAACCCTCATGAACGAGGACTCTGTTGTTGGAGCAGGCTTCTTTGAAAGCAACGCACTGCTCCCACTCTTTCAAAATTTTAACTTTTGTTGTTTTCACAACTAAATACAAAGATCTTTTCCTGTTATAAGGTTGCTTGACTTAACCATGTGGTTATTGAGGTTTTTATATCACGAATGTCCCCCTCCAGTCTTGGAATAAAGGCAACATCGTCAATGATGAAGGGGCCACTATCAAATTATAGGTTTGATTCCCGAAGGGAAGTAGAGAAAACCTAATATTTAGTAGGGGCCCCGGAATCATTGACGACGAAATCCCTCCCAGCCATCCCATTCCCATTCGCTGATATTTTGAGTTTATCTTGGTATATCATTGAAGGACGAATTGTTGCGCTTGGCGAGAGGCGGTAAGAAGCCACAACGCAAGAAGATCCACCTAATGTGGGAAGCTTGTGAATAACAGTGTTAAAGTGGAAATTCTTTTTCCTTTTTTGTTCTCTTATTTTTTTTACGGAGTTTTTTCGTAGTGGGTACCTGATCTGTGACGACACCATAAGAGAAGTAGCGTTGCACTTATGAAGATGACTCCTATTCTTCCCCGCGGCGGTTGATTCAAACGACTGACGTGGGTGTTGAATGGAGGACTATTATACTAATAGGCAACATCGTCAATGATTCTGGGGCCCCTACTAAATATTAGGTTTTCTCTACTTCCCTTCGGGAATCAAACCTATAAATTGAGCTTGCTGTCAAAACAAAAATATATATATGCTGGCTCGCTACCGCTCGCCAGGAAAATATTGACACCTGGATGGGGGTAAACGTCTTAAACAGTAGGCTGAATGGGGCCGAATGGATAAAAGCAAAAGAGAGAGGGAGAGAAAGAGAGAAAAAGCGAGGTGGGCTACCTTAACAAAATCGTCTAATAGCAGCCAGAAAGCAGAACCGAAACTTGTCATCGTATCTCGACAGGGTTAACTCCTTCTGTACCGGTGATGTACTTTTCATTATATTCTGGCAACTATTATACGATTTTGCTCAGCTTAGGAAGGACGTCTACCCATTACAAGGCTACAGACCATCTCAATTCATCCTCTTAGCTGCCACATATCCATCCTAAGCTTCATAATATCGTCTAAATGTAGCTGAAACATAACAGAAGACGTCGCCGGTACAGAAGGGGTTAAGCTTTAGCAGATGCTAGACTCTGCAACAGATTATAGGATACTTCTCGTGTGACGCCGGCTTAGAGGAAGATATACTGGCTTTTCCTCTCAGTTTGTTTAATTATTTTTGTATTGACCCCTTGAAGCTCTGGCGCGGTTTAGCAGTTTATTTTGGCTATCATTAGACTATTTTGTGCAGCTTAGGAAGGATCTGTGGGTATTAAAAGGGTGAAGACTATATCAATCAACCCTCTTACTTCCATATACCCTTTCTAATCTGAATAAAAATCGTCTAATAACTACAAGAAAACAGAAAATATATGCGTTTTGGATCTTGAAAGGGTTAATATTTTTGTGTTTCCTCCGTAGACCTCCATCAAGCTTAAACAATCATTCCCAAGATTCCCCTTCTAGATAAGTTTGTAAATGTCCCGATTACAGGCTTGATATCTCTCGCCAGGAAAAAATTGACACTTAAACGGCACGAAAGGTTTTAATATTGACAAAGAAACGGGGTGGAAGGTCTTAAAATCGCGTAACTAATGGGCCAAACGTCTTAAAATTTCTAAATTATTTTAGCAAAGTGTGAGGGAGAATGGGGCCAGAAAAAAGTCACTACTTCCCCCTTAATCCCCAATATCATGTTATACGTATAATTAACCCATTCAGCACCAGGACACCATTTTACCTTCGATTGTGGCTACATTTAGATGATTTTATGCAGTTTAAGAAGGACCTGTGTTACTAAGAGGGTTTATTGAGATCGTATTTACCCCTTTGAGTCCTAGAAGTTGATTATAAACTAAAGAAAATCGTCTAATGGTAACCAGAATATGATTAAAATTACGTAATGGTGGTGAAGGGATTAATGTTATAAAAGGGGCTTCACTTTTTGGGGACATCGAGTGAGTGACGCAGATAATTTGGGCTCGTGTCAGTTTTTGTACGTCTTTTTTCTGATGGTGCTGAGAGAGAGAGAGAGAGAGAAAGAGATGAGTAAGTTGTGTTTAATTGCGTTTTTATATATGTTATCCTGGGATAATGAATCTATTTTTATCAACATTCAATTTTTGGACATTTACAAATTGTTATGCACATGGATGAAAGGAGTGGGTGAAAAGGAATAGAATATCTATAAACTCCGAAAAAAATACTATAGTATATTCACTATAAGTAGGCCAAAACCATGACCCCTAACCTCTTGCAACTCAAAAAGGGCTAGAGCAAATGGGCTGTAAATTTGTACAGCTATTCCCTGGTTGGCTACTTGTGTACATGCACAATTGTCATCACCCACTTCAGAAACATTCCAAGTGTGTACACTGTATAGTGTGTGGGAGTGCATATAGTATACTGGTGTATACTGTTTGAGTGGCTGTGGATATGAATGTAGTCTTTAAGCAGTGTAATCAGCTCATCCATGCTGATCAGGATTTTGAGCTTTATTACATGTTGAAAGGTATAATGGTCAGTCAATAACTGAATAGCCACTAATGAACAGTGTGATGAGCTCAACACTTTCAAATAGGCAAACAACCTCGTAATCAAGAATGAAAACCATTCCAACTGAGCTGTAGAGATGACCTACTTCCAATTATCATCTGATGTAAGCTGTGTGGATGGACAAAACGTTAGGGTAATAAGTGTGAAATGGAAGAGTGAGCTCTGTCATTGGATACCGAATAGTTGAATGGATGAAAAAGTGTATTTTATAGAGGTACGATCATGGAACGAACATGAATGGAGACACAATGCCAAGAAAGATAGTGTGTGTGTGTGTGTGTGTGTGTGTGTGTGTGTGTGTGTGTGTGTGTGTGTGTGTGTGTGTGTGTGGTGTGTGTGTGTGTGTGTGTGTGTGTGTGTGTGTGTGTGTGTGTGTGTGTGTGTGTGTGTGTGTGTGTGTGTGTGTGTGTGTGTGTGTGTGTGTGTGTGTGTGTGTGTGTGTGTGTGTGTGTGTGTGTGTGTGTGTGTGTGTGTGTGTGTGTGTGTGTGTGTGTGTGTGACAAAGCTGCCTGTACCAATTGTGGACACACATACACACACAAAAACATGAAAGAGTGATAGAGAACCAGATTTTAGGTACATACGTTCGAGTCAAAATGTCTGGACACATGGAGCTTGATGCAGTTTAAGTCGTACAATGAGGTAAAGATAGATTGTTGAGAGAGAGTGAAAAGACATCTGGCAGAGATTGACTATAACTGATTTGGAGATATAAGTTATATTCATTTAGAGGGAAACTTTCATGTAAATGAAAGAACATTAATTAACTATAAAAAGTATAATGTCCAAACAAAATAGCCTGGCAGAGCGTCTGTCATTACCTTCCTTTACAACCTGTTCATTGGGTTATATAATTATTGAACCGACCTATTTTCTTCCCTTTCTTTGTCTGTATTTTTGCTTAGTAAATTATGGGATGAAACTACAAATTACTGTACCTAGAATTACTGTCCTGCAAAAAAAAAAAAAAATTAATTAATCATTAATCCAATTAAAACTATACCTACCCCGATCTCGCAATATGGAAGCTTTGACCTTAGTATCATATGGCAAATTATATATATGAAATGCCACACACATTGTATTCGTTTAATTCAAATATACTACCTTAACACCTTATTGGCGGCCTAGGCGGTCTATTTGACCATACCGCACAGCGGATTTTTTTTACCCTAAATAGGGTTGTTTACGTGATCATTTTCATGCCTAAATAAGACCCAGAGCGTAAAACAAGTATCTATCCCTGAAAGGGTGTAAACAGAGCTTTCCAATGACACCTGAACCATCCTTGTACGACCACTGGTTCTCTTGCAACGATCGTGCAACACGAGTGCAAAAACCCTATAATTAGGTAATTTCCTTATATAATTCCCTGTGTAGCGAGTGAGGGAGGGGGGAGGAATGTAGAATACAGTTCAGTATGTCCACCGCGGTGGTGGGGACCAGTCATAGGGTTGCTACGCTCGTCCCACCGCTCAGCTCTCTCTCTCAGCAACATTACGTGCTGAAAATGGCGGTCGACATAAGTTGTGCACCGCCACATAGTCCATATTTATTTCACTCGACATAAGTTGCGCGCCGCCAGTTAAGGGTTAAGGTCGTTGCACACTGACACGACAAGCCCTTCAAGACTGGCACGAACACCCACGACACATACAAATCCTGTGTCTTGCCGAATTTACTAGAGATCGCAGCGAAAATGAATGGCATCGTAAGTCGTATCTTTACCGTATCTCTTCCGCACGACTTGATAAGACTCTAGCAATGCCGATACGGTGGAGAAACGAATGCTACGAAGAAGATAGGAAAAGTCGTGCGAAGGGTACACGACTAGTCCACGGAAAAGATACGACCCAAAAGACTGCGATACAACTCAGAAGAATCGTATCGACGCCGTATCGACGCTGTGATACGTGCAACTGGATTGAGGCTAGACGCGCGGTTGCCAACTCGACCGTTGCCAATTTTCCGCACATAAAGAGAGACGGTCCGCACAGCAGGCTTACGCACCAGACGACGTTGATACGGGCCATACGGCATTGATACGGACCATACGTCTTTGATACGGACCACACGATTGTGATACAGCGAGTTCATGATGGAGACCAGACTCAGACGATTTTTTACAGTTGCCGGGGGATTCTCACAAACTTTTGAACAGCTCAAAATCTCGTATCGACCCCCGATACGTCGCTTGCTTGGACCGTGAGAGTCACCCACGGCTAATTCCCGATAGCCACGATTATGTTGCCGATTCACCGTATCAGGCTGAAATTTCGAGTCGGGAACTAGCCTGGAGGGGCTTTCGTGTCAGTGTGTAACGACCTTTAAGGGGGGATGGGCCGGTTTTCTGGACCACTTTCTCCCTCATGTTTAGCCTAATTAGTTTTCAGATGTTAAGATGTTTGCCCCATTAGGTAGTCGATTTTAAGACCTTTCGCCCCATTTCGTCTTCAATATTTAGACCTTTTGTGCTATTTAGGTGTCTATTTTTTCCCTGGCGAACGATAGTGAGCCTGTAATGTTGGAAGAACCGGCCTTCGGCCGGGACATTTTTCTACCGAAAAATGTACAAATTAATGTAGAAGGGGGATCTAATGGATGTTCTTTTTTTAATTTGATGGAGGTCTAGGGAGGAAACTAGAATAATAATGAATACATGAAAAAATCGCCCAAAAAGTGAACCATCCCCCCTTAACAATGTCCATATACATATTTCCATGTAAAGTGTATTGCAGCACAAGTTCCATGTAAAGTGTATTGCAGCACAAGTTCCATGTAAAGTGTATTGCAGCACAAGTTCCATGTAAAGTGTATTGCAGCACAAGTTCCATGTAAAGTGTATTGCAGCACAAGTTCCATGTAAAGTGTATTGCAGCACAAGTTCCATGTAAAGTGTATTGCAGCACAAGTTCCATGTAAAGTGTATTGCAGCACAAGTTCCATGTAAAGTGTATTGCAGCACAAGTTCCCACACAAAGTGTATTGCAGCACAAGTTCCCACACAAATGCGTAGATAAACGTCAAGAATTATATTTACCATAATTATGAACGGACCCAATAACCTCTTGCCATTCTAACTATAGTCTGTTTATTTTCAACTAACGAAGAATTGCAAAGTTCTTATCAAGATTCCTCAGTTATTTTGAAGATTTTGTTGTGAAATATGGTACTAATTATAGGCCTATAAACTTGGTATACATATTATGCAGAGACAAAGTAGTTTCATATTTTCCTCTAAGTATCAATAAATAGGCTTCTAAGGGGTTCAATTTATCGTCAGCTGAAAAGAGCCTAGGTCACCCCGTTCTGTACGATCAGGTTTCGTATTTACATAAGAACATAAGAAAATGGGAGTCTGCAAAATGCCGATCGGCCCACACAAGGCAGATCCCTGTCACACCCAACCCAATTACATAAGAACATAAGGTCATAAGATCGCGGGAAACTGCATAATTATGGCCATGCGGCCCACATTAAGCAGCTCCCATTCACACCCAACCCATATCACCCATATGGGAATCCAACTTGTGCTTAAAGCTTTCAACTGTTTCTGAGCTAATTACTGTTCTGGGCAGTGCATTCCACATGTTAACAACTCTATTCCCAAACCAGTGCTTTCCTATATCTTTCCTAAATCTAATCTTATCTAACTTGAAACCATCTGAACGGGTTATGTCACCGTTCTTTAGCTTTAATACCTCATCTATATCGCCCTTATTTAAACCTTTTATCCATTTAAATACCTCTATCATGTCTCCCCTACATCTTCGTCTTTCTAGTGAGTGCAGGCCTACGACTTTCAACCTCTCCTCATACGATAAATTTCTAATATTCTGTATCTTTTTCGTCATTCTTCTTTGGACTGTCTCTAATGGGTCGATATCCATTCTGTAATAAGGGCACCAAAATTGAACAGCATAGTCTAAATGGGGTCTTACTAGTGCTAAGTATAATTTTAAGAACACTTCAGCAGTCCTGTTGCTAACACTCCTAGATATGAATCCTAGAATTCTATTTGCCCTGTTCCTAACACTTATACATTGTTTTCTGGGTTTCAGATCATTACTAACGAGCACCCCCAGATCCTTCTCACACTCTGAGTTATCCAATTCTACATTGTCTAGTTTGTATTTCGCATCTAAATTACGATTTCCAATCCTTAATACCTTACATTTGTCTACATTGAAACTCATCTGCCAATTTATGGACCACTCGTGCAAATGATCGAGATAATTTTGAAGACATTCCCTGTCGCTAGCTGACTCTATTATCCTACCTATTATTGTATCAGCAAATTTACTGATCCTACTCTTTATGCCTGAGTCAAGATCATTTATGTAGATAATGAACAGAAGGGGCCCCAAAACCGATCCTTGGGGGACCCCACTTTTAACTAATCCCCAGTGCGATTTTACACCATTTATACTAACTTTCTGCTTCCTACCAATCAGCCATCCACTTGAGTAGCATCCCCCCAATACCATGTCCTTCTATATTCATTAGAGATTCCCTATAGTCAGTTTCATTTCAGCTGACGGTAAGTTGAGTTCCTAGGCAACGGACTTCTCGATATTTAATGGAAATATATGAAACTGCAGGTCTGTCTCGTATTAATGCCATGTTTTCATAATTAACAACATATTTTGTTACAATATCTTTGTACTAGATGAATAATCAAACTCTTTCATCTGTCATTTGTCTAACGTCTTTCCTTTTTGTTGGACGTTTGCTCTTATTCAACCTATCCCAAGAAAAGGGTGACCTCTCTCAACCCTCCAACTATCGTCCAATTGCTCTAATTTGTTTGCATCTCTAAAGTTTTTTAAACTATTCTGAACTCAAAATTTCATAAACAAGTATATTCCCATAATCTACTTTCAGATCGCCAGTACGGTTTCCTGGTGATTTTCTTGCTTATCTTACTAACTCTTGGTCATCCTCCTTTCGGGACTTCGGTGAGACTTTTTCTATTGTGCTAAACATATCCAAAACCTTTAATAGAGTTTGGCACAAATCTCTAATTTCCAAACTACCCTCCTTCGGTTTCTATCCCTCCATATGTGCCTTTGTCTCTAAGTTCCTTTCAGACTGCTCCAAAGCTGCAGTTGTGGACGCTCACTTCCTCAACCTATCAACTCTGGTGTTCCTCAGGAATCTGTCCTGTCTCCAATTATCTTTCTAATATTCATTAATAATCTCTTCAACTGTACCTCTAGTCCTATCCACTCATATGCTGACAACTCTACCTTACACTATTAACTAGTTTGTTCACATCAACCCAACATGCAATAACTCCAAAACTCTCGCAACAGGGCCATGACATGCCTATATTCTGATCTTTTAATTATTTCTAATTGGGGCAGAGAAAATCTTGTTACTTTAAACGCCTCCAAGACCCAACTTTTCCTTCTATATCTCCATCGCAATCTTCCGCAAGACTATCAAATTATTCTTCAACAAACCACATAATATCAACCATTCATCTTCTCTCAATATTCTAGGTGTACTTTTTTCCTCTGACCTTTCTTGGATATATCATATTACCTCTCTTGGTAAAACAGCTTCCCAAAAGTAAGGTGTGTTCAATCGTCTCTGTGGGTTCTTCACCCCAGTACAGCTCCTTGCTCTGTATCGGGGCACAGTGCGCCTCTGTATTGAATATTTTCCGCACGTGTGGGGAGGCTCCATCAATACCGCACTTCTCGGAACAGTAGTCAAAAGCATTCTGCCTCATCAACGTCGCTGGTACTCAATGGGTAAATATGATTCATTAAGGGGGGTCACCTGCTTTTTTTATATTTCTCTCCTTTTCTCTCTTTCTCTGACTTTTATCCATTTGGCCCCATTCAGCCAACTGTTTTAAGACGTTTATCCCCATCCAGGTGTCGATTTCTTCCTGGCGAGCGATAGCGAGCCAGCATTGTATGGAGAAATCCGGCTTCGCCGGAGACATTGTTCTATCGAAAAATTTACAAATTTAGCTTGTAAAACAAAAATATATACTGTATATGGTGGCTCGCTACCGATCGCCAGGAAAATATTGACACCTTGATGGGGGTAAACGTCCTAAAACAGTAGGCTGAATGGGGCCGAATGGATACAAGCCAAAGAGAGAGGGAGAGAAACAGAAAAAAGCGAGGTGGGCCACCTTAAGGGATACCTTCTAATACTAAAGGCCTGGATTTACGTTCTAGAGTGTACAGTATACTGGAAGCCGTAACCCATAGCAACCAACGCTCTTCTGGTTCAGGGGGTAGAGCTTGTTTTTTGGCCTATGTATTCATATATTTATTTATTTTTGATTTGTGAGTTTCCTCGCTAGACCTCCATTAACCCTTTGAGTACCAGCAACGTGTGCTATATTTTATTCTAGCTGTATTTAGACGACATTATGCAGGTTAAGTAGGATCTGTGGTAGTTAAAAGGGTTGATTGAGATAGTTTAAAGCTTTATTATTGCTAGATGTCCTTCCTAAGCTGACAAATATCACATAATCATTGCCCGAATATAATTATAAGGACGTCACTGGTACTGAACGGGTTAAGCTTAAAACAAAAACAAATCTTAGACTCCTATTCAAGATATTATTTTACATTTTTCTGTAGAAAAATTACCCGGCCAAAGGCCGGTTCTTTCTAAAACTACAGGCTCGCTGTCGCTCGCCAGGAAAAAATCGACACCTAAATGGCACGAGAGGTCTTAATATTGACAAAGAAATGAGGCGAAAGGTTTCAAAATCACCAAACTAACGGAACTAACTTCTTATAATCTCAAAACTAAAATGCTAAACATGAGGGAGAAGGGAGTCCAGACAAAACGACTACCTCCCCCTTAATCTCTTGCTCATATTCACACCACCCATATCATATTTCCGTATAGCAGTAAGAATTACCCAGGTATATATTTATTATATATATTTCCGTATAGCAGTAAGAATTACCCAGGTATATATTTATTATATATATTCGTTACTAAATTTTTGTTTATAACCTTTAACTGTCTGGGTGGTGTAATGGTTTAGATGCTTATGTTCTGGGTGTGGTGTCCCGAGTTCGAATCCCGGGAGGGCCATATGCTTTCATTAGTTTATTCAGGTACATTGGAGTTTGTATTTTATATTAGTGTACAAAAATGGGGTATTACTTATATATACCAAGCTATTCAACATCCTCTTTCCCGTAATTGCGCATTTTATGGAAAAGGTATTAATTGTAATAAATAAATACATATTTTGAAATAAATAGTGATGACGTTAAATTAGTAAGATTAATGTGTTCACATATTTTGTTCTATCATATCTTTCCCTCTTGGGGTTTTTTTCTCACTTTGAATAGATTTCATTTGATGCATGGTTATTATTCTCATTGTTCATATTCTTCATTTATATATACTGTATACATATATATATATATATACAATATATATCGATCTTATATCTATCAATCATACTATTAAAAGTATACATCATCATCCATGGCCATGATAAATCAGATGTACACAAGTAGTTCACTGTTAACCAGTCTAATCACACAAGGGGAAAACTCGCTAATTATATAAACTTGGTCTTAGTATGATGCAGAGACGTAGTAGTTTCATGTTTGTTCATTAAATATCAAGAAATTAGCTGCTAAGGGATTCAATTTACCGTCAGATGCAATGAAATCTAGTATAGTGATATGTTTGAATTCATGATCATGGTTTCAATATTGTTGGAAGGTGATTCAAGGCAGATCAAACTAACCATTCATGTTTCAACCGCGTCGTAAACATTTGGAATAACTTGTCAAGAGGCGTTATAAATTGTAAAACTGTGTCGTCTTGTAAAATACGTTTATAATAAAATACGTTTAATTAGGTTCATGCAATCAAACCCCCACCTACTTAAGGGGGGATAGGCCGGTTTTCCTGACCCCCTTCTCCCTTGTGTTTAGCCCCATTAGTTTTGACATTTTAAGACGTTCGGCCCATTAGTTTGGCAATTTTAACACCCATAGCTCCATTTCAATGTCAATTTTAAGACCTATCGTGCCATTTAGGTGTCGATTTTTTCCTGGCGAGCGATAACGAGCCTGTAATTATAAGAGGAACCCTCCTTCGGCCTCGACATTTTTCTACTGAAAAATGTACAAATTTAACTTGAGGGGGGTCTAGGGTGTGTTTTTCTAAGTTTGAGGGATGTCTAGCAAGGAAAATATAAAAATAAATGAATACATAAATTAATAGACCAAAAAAACAGCCACTATCCCCTTAATTATATAGCTGTGTAGATGAAGTGAAATATATTAAGCCATGCACAATTGCACATACTGTACAGTAAACGTGCTACTTCTTATACTATAAAAACAAGCAACCTCATCAGGAACAGCTGGTCTGCTGCTGTTCGTATTCCTTTGTATACTCCGTTTTATATATCTACTTATATCTATCTAATTTAATTGGTGGGTTGGTGATAATATCAATTATGTCTCTGCTCTGTCTCTGTCTGTCTATATAATTATAATACTGTATATATGTCTCATCATCATCATCATCATATCAATCCACATTGCAATTACTCCACCTAACAGCCTACCTTTAACGAGAGGTTCGGTAATTCTGGCCCCCTTCTCCCTTATGTTTAGCCCCATTACTTTGGCGATTTTAAGGCTTTATATGCCATTTAGGTGTCGATTTTGTTCTGGCGAGCAATAGTGATCCTTTAATTGAGGAAGAACCGGCTTTCGGCCGGAACATTTTTCTACTGAAAAAAGTACAAATATATTTCGAAGAGGGATCTTGGGGTATTCTTTTTAAGATTGAGGAGGAAACTAAAACTGATAACTAAAACATATATAACAATACAAGTCCATATCAATCTGGCCTTAAACCTCTTCGTGCCTTAGATCCCTCGCATTAATCTGGTGCCACGGGGGTAACAACAACAACAACAACAACAAGGCTCTATAATTATTATCAGCCTTGGCACTAGTAGAGGCACCAACGAACTTGACTTACGAAGGGCCAACAACCACCCCATAAATACTGGATTGGTAGTAAATGTTGGCTTTTAAGAGACTGTTTACGCTCTCGTTTAAGGGGAGGCAGACCGTTTTTCTGGACCCCCTTCTCCCTAATGTTTAGCCCCACTAGTTTTGAGATTATAAGACGTTCGGCCCATTAGTTTGGGGATGTTAACACCTTTTGCCCCATTTCGTTGTCAATTTTAAGACCTTTCGTGCCATTTAGGTGTGGATTTATTTCCTGGCGAGCGATAGCGAGCCTGCAATTTTAAGAGGAACCGGACTTCCGCTGGGACATTTTTCTACCGAAAAATGTACAAATTTATCTTGAAGGGGAGTCTAGGGTTTTTTTTTTCTAAGCTTGATGGAGGTCTAGGGAGGAATCTAAAAAATATATGAATACATGAGACCAAACAAACGGCTAGTCTCCCCTTAATTGTTTCTTGCTGCGCTTTTCCTCGGGTTTTAATATTAAATGATAGGTCGCTTTTCCTTTAGGGGGGAAGGGTTTATTCATTCCCCCTTAAATTAAGGGGGGATGGGGTTTTTTTCTTCTGGCCTCTCCCTTCTCTCTCATGCTCAGCCTCATTAGTTTTTAGATTTTAAGATGTTCGCTCAAATAGTTTGTCGATTGAAAGTTCTTTCGCCCCATTATTTTGTCAATATTAGGACCTTTTGTGCCATTTAGCTGTCGATATTTTTCCTGACGAGTATTTGCGAGCCTGTGATTTTGGAGGAACCGGCCTGTGGCCGGGATATTTTCATCCGAAAAATAGAAAACTAATCTCGAAGGGGGATCTTTGTGTTTTAACCTTGATGGAGGTCTACAAAATGTATTTGAGTAAATAGACCAACAAATGAACCCTACTCCCTTAAATGAATGTCAATGTTTGTGTCATAGATTATAATCCCCATTAAAGTGGTGTTCTAGGAATAGATCCAGGGACATCCAATACACCACTGTGATATAGACTATATAGGCATACGCTTGAAGGCATGAACAATATGTTAGCAGATAAAAAACACTGCCTGTACCTCTTCAATCGGTTCCCGTATAATTATAACTTTCTATCGGTCTTACCTTGCCCATTCTCACAACTGGGAATGTAACGGGGTCGAATACTGAGAAATGGGTTACGTTAGCATCAAATACCATCGTAGGGGTACATAAATCTGTTGTAGCTGCCTGTATTTTGTAAAGATTGCACCTTATTTTCTGTTCTCCATTGTCATCACTGTTTTACCTTTAGTATTTCTAGCATTTACGAACATATCCAATAAACACACACACACACACACACACATTTGAAAAGGCGGCCGAGTGTTGCAAGTGAATGGTAGTCACATGAACACCAAAGGAATGCCACAATGTCAGAGCTCTCACCACCCACCACCTTGCCTGCTTGTCCTCCCTGGCAGTGTGGTTTTGGGGGACTACTGCTGAAATTAGGCCTTGTTGGCGAGGTAGTAGCAGAGAAAGAGAGAGAGAGAGGGAGGTGGGGGGGATATAAATTGCAGCGTTGCATGTGAATAAGACTCACCTCACGTGAACACCTCAAGAATGCCAGTGTCAGAGCACGCCCCACCCACCACCTCGCCTGCTTGTCTTCCCTGCCATTGTTGTTTTGGGGGGGCTGCTGCTGAAATGGGCCTTGTTGGCGTGGTGTTGGTTGAGTGCAATATGTCTAGAGAGAAAGAGAAACTTTTAGGATGTCAGGCGATGATTGAACTGTAGCGTTGCAGGTCCGATTAATGTTCATAGTAGTTGAGTTTGTAGGGTGGACTCTCACATGCTAAACCCAAGTTCATAACAAACAAACTAGAGAGGCACTCGGGAGAGCGCATACCTTCACTTACGCTGGTGAAGGCATGCGCTCTATTGATCGCCCCCAAAACTGAATCACTATTTCCTTGCCGCAATACCCTCCCTATATGCCCAGCAAATTTCGTGATAATCCATGTATAGCTTTGTGAACCGCCTAAGCTGGTGGAGGTATGCATTCTTCCGATCGTCTCCTAAATTAAACTATTCTTACTTAGCGCATATCCTATCGGCCCACCGAGTTTCGTGAGAATCGGGTTATTGCATATTGAGATATTTTCTTGACAAACAAACGGACAAATGGAGATAAAAACATAATCTCCGCTAATTCTGTTGACGGAGGTAATAACATAATCGAATACCACTACCCACCTTCTATTTCACACCCTGTACCTTGTCTTTATTCAACCTCTGAAAAAAAAATCTTCTACCTGTGATTACGTTTTACGACTTCCCACGTTGTCTCTATTTATATTGCTCTCTCTCTCTCTCTCTCGCTCTCGCTCTCTCTCTCTCTCTCTCTCTCTCTCTCTCTCTCTCTCTCTCTCTCTCTCTCTCTACAGTGACACCAGGGTCATCTGTTGACACAGTATATTAACCCCTTGTGTGCAGTTACACTTTATTTTTATATAATCTCTATTTGGTGAATCGTATATTTAGTCACATATTCTATTATATATATATATATTTGTTTTGCTTTTTTAGTTAGGTTATCACCCCTGGTAGCCTACTTCTGCATATTTCATACTTTTTTGTTTTTGGTTATTTTTGTTTTCGGTTAGTCTAGGCTATCATCCCTGGTGGCCTATTTCTGCGTACGGTACTTCAATTTTTAAATTTTCAGTTAGGCTATCACCGCTGGTGGCCTATTTCTGCGTACCGGTATTTCATAATTTTTGTTTTCGGTTAATTTTGTTTTCGGTTAGTCTAGGCTATCATCCCTGGTGGCCTATTTCTGCGTACTTCAATTTTTAAATTTTCAGTTAGGCTATCACCGCTGGTGGCCTATTTCTGCGTACCAGTATTTCATAATTTTTGTTTTCGGTTAGTCTAGGCTATCACCGCTGGTGGCCTATTTCTGCGTACCGGTATTTCATAATTTTTGTTTTCGGTTATTTTTGTTTTCGGTTAGTCTAGGCTATCATCCCTGGTGGCCTATTTCTGCGTACTTCAATTTTTAAATTTTCAGTTAGGCTATCACCGCTGGTGACCTATTTCTGCGTACCGGTATTTCATAATTTTTGTTTTCGGTTAGGATAGGCTATAACCCCTGGTGGCCTATTTCTGTTTAAATAAACATAAAATTGTTTTCGGTTCGGCTATCACTGCGTATTCAAATTTAATTTTGTTTTGTTTTAATTTTTGGTTAGGCTATCACCGCTGATAACCTATTTGTGTGTATTTCAACATTTTTGTTTTCGGTTAGGCCTATTTAAGTAAGTGAAGCGACCTGAAGGGAGTGAAGTGTTTTTAAAGTGAGTTTAGTGTTTTTAAAGTGAGTTAAGTGTTTTTAAGTGAGTGAAGTGAACTGAAGAAAGTGATCATCACCATGCCTCGTGCCTGTACGAACTGCGCCGGTAGGTTTGGTGCTTCCATGTTTGCTCCTGCCGATCCACAAGTCTGCCGACTCTGCCAGCAACGAGGGGATTTGACAGCAAAATTGGATGAAGCCCTCAACAAGATCAACGCCCTCACCAGGAAGCTGGAATCACTCCAAGAGTTTGTAACACTCACGTTGGAGTATCACTAACTCAAATTGTTTCAACTCCAGCATCCACCACCGCCCCAACGTCATCTGCCAACAATCCAACACCTGCAGTAGACACTGCAGCAGATGCTTCTGATGAACCTGAGCCGACATCAAACCAGGACAGCCGCCCTGTTCACCTTAGTCTCTCCCCCACTCCTCGTGCAAGAAGCCTGCTAGCACGAACAGTACCAACCCCTCGCCCCCGTTCTAACCACTCCTCTCCCCGACCTGTACGTAGAGTCCCGCCACCACAGGTTTCCGGATTTACACCAGTGAGGAATGGTGCACGGCCAATGCAGAAAAGGTCTCATCTACCAGTCACAATGTCCAACAGATTTGAGATATTGGTAGAGATGGAAGACGAACCAGAAGAGACCAGGCTCGTGGGGGATTCCATCCTACGAGGACAGGTCGAAGAGTTCTGCGACAGAGTCCCAAATCAACGAAAAAGATTTTGCATCCCAGGAGCTGGACTGGACGACATTGTGGAAGCCTTCGAAGATACCACAAAGGATGCAAATGAAAATACCCTTTTTGTCATCCATGCTGGTTCAAATGACGTCATGCGCACCAGATCCGAAGAGTTGATGGAGAAATATCGCAAGATGATCCAGCACTACAAAAACAAGTCAAGGAATATCATCATCTCAGGCATTCTCCCCAAGATCGACGCACCTGACAAATTCTACGACAAGGCTTTCAGCACAAATAGCCGACTAAAACATTTGTGTCTGAGGGAAGAAGTTGAATTCATCAACCTCTGGGACAACTTCTACAACCAGCCTACTCTGTTCCGCAAGGATGGCACTCATCTAAACCCTGTGGGTTCAGCACGCATGGGTCGTCTCCTACACGAAGCAGTCCGCAGCCATGGATCAAAAAACGCCATCCGAGAAGAAGCAGCAGTGACATAAATCATCCAACGCCAAGAAAAAAACAGAGGCAACCGAGGACCACCAGCGATAAGGACCGAAGACAGCGAGGACCGAGGACAGCCATGAACATAAATGTAGATCCGACAAGAACCAAAAATATTATTAAAGAGCGTTCCGTGAGTTCTAAAATAACAAATTTAAAGGTTTTCTATGCAAACGCTCGTAGCATACGCAATAAATTTTCAGATTTAGAGGAGCTAGTGTTTACAGAAAATTATGATGTGATTGGCATAACAGAATCTTGGCTCAATACAGAAGATAGAGACTTTTTAGCAGAGTATTCACTTCCCGGTTATGTAATGTTTGAGAAAAGCCGAATAAATCGAAATGGAGGTGGCGTTTTACTTTATATCAAAGAAAGTCTTAACCCTACCCTCTTGTCAAAACCTCAAATTGTGAACGTCGACGCATCTTTTGTGC
>CM064492.1:66398056-66478056 GCA_032716605.1 Paralithodes platypus | reverse complement strand
GCAGCTTAGGAAGTATATGTGGGTATTAAAAGGGTAAATACTATCTCAATCAACCCTTTGACTTCCATATACCGTTACTAATCTGAATAAAATCGTCTAATAGTAGCCAGAAACAGAACAGAAACGCGTATTGGAGCTTGAAAGGGTTAAGATGGACCTATATTATTTATATGATTGAGTCGTGGATTTAGAATAGAAACGGAAGATAATCGTCTAATGGTAACCAGCATAAGCCGAAAATGACTTCATGATGCTGAAAGTGTTAACCTTCTCAATTCCCAGAGGTGGTAAGCAATGCACTGTTAAACATATTCCTTTATATCTACGGTCACAGAACAGGCAGCAATATTACCAACAAATTACCGTGTTACAAACGGTCACAGGTATACCATCACCATCAGAATGTACTATAGAAGATTTGTTTCCAGCTGATGGTAAATTGCCATATCTTTATCTTTATCACTTAGGTATTATGAAGATTGTGTAGCGAAATATGCTGCTGATTATGATAACTTGGAAATAAGAGGATGCAGAGACATAGTAGTTTTCTATTTTTACAGTAGGTATCGAGAAATCATCTTCTAATGGGTTCAATTCGCCATCAGCTGGAATAAAACCGACTATAGATTATCATAGTCATAATACCGAAAGGTGGGCCTAATATACAGTTAAGTGTGTGTGGAGCGGGGGGGGGGGTATTCTGGATTCCCTTCTCCCTCATTTTTAGCTCCATTAGGTTTATTTTTGTTTATCTGGCGAGCGATAGCGATCTTTCAATCCGGGTATTGTTCTACCGAAAATTGCAAAAATTTATCTCGAAGGGGGGTCTTGGGAGTGTTTTTAAGTTTGATGGAGGTCTAGGGGGGAAACTAAATATGTAAATAAATATATATTTAATAAACAAACACTTCTCACCTTAAGAACCTGCAATACTGAATGCGGTATTTGAAAGAGGTAATTGATATTTTTACGGATATTTCTTAGAGAGTATAATCTAAAAGTAAAGTCAATAAGGTCAATAAATCATCGTCTGATTGAAGGGGTTAACCCTATCTTTTCCGAGGGGGGCTCTTTTTTAAGGCCTCTACCGCATGGGTTTGTCATTATCTCCAAAACCTATGTACGTAATCACATGAATCACAATATTTTATTAATATGCATATCGGATTTACTTTTGAAATGGATGCTAATATAGCTGAATAAAGGGATATATTTCAAAACTAATTGGTTGATATGGATAGGAATGGGGATTATAAGCCAAATAACGTAAGCAGCCATTGGAATTTCGTGGAAAGTAGCCTCCTAGATGCCACTGACAAAGGCTGGCAACACAATGGCTCTACCCAGGCATAATAATTCCAGGTGATGGAATAACGAAGTTGAAGTCACAGTGAAGAAGAAAAGATGCTTCAAAGCTTGTGAAATTCAACGAAATGGCAAAACGGAGATATACAAAGCAAAGCAACTATACAGAATATAATGATTGATTAAATATATAACTCTGAATATCCCAAGTGGATCTATAACCTAGTTAGCTGAGTTAAGGATGACAGTAGGGATGTTGTGGGTGAGCAGTGTATCAAGAATAACAATGGTGCGATTGTTTATGCTGAGGAAGATATCAGTTTCAAACGTCTACTAAACATGGTGTTTGAGTGGAACAGAGAGCAGCTCAGCAATGAAAAGACAGTACTCCCACCCCCGTTCCCCCCATTATAGCACCAGCTGCTGTGAGCAGAGCAATTTATATAACTGTACTGCAGAGAGTAAAAAAAGAGGAGACCGAAGAAGTCCCCAGCAGTATTACACCAGCCCCAACACCAAGGACAACACCAGCTTCAGCTTCGACCAACAGAATAGCTGTTCCCCCTCCAAGACAGTTGTCTTTATCCCCTGCCATCTCTTTCTCTCACACAAGCAGGTACAGCCAATCACAGAGCCTATGACGTCAGAGCGCCGCCCACCATGGACACTCGTCATGCAGCTGGCAGCTTACCTTCTCCCACACCTGCTATCTGGGCAGGTAAAACGCAAGAGAATGCCAGGCCAGAAAAGCAAGGGCACAAGAGCCACCCCAACCCCTCCACACAGACCTTTTCTCCTCTCAAGGACATCGAGACCAGGAGGAACACAAAAATTAGCGAGGAGCAATAGGAAACTTTGTTCGGCAGGTTCACCCTCACTTCAAAAATCAGTATCCATTTTTAGGACTTAACCCCTCAATGACCCTTGGGAGGTATATCTAGTGACTAACCTCAGCAACCCTTGGCAGGCTGCAAACTTATTCGGCTACCCCTGTGAGGCACACTGAGAGTTCAACAACCCTTGCTCTCCGTCAGAATTCGGCAACCCCTGTTCTGGCACCAACCACATGACCACCCTCAGCAACCCTTATGAGGCACCTAGAGAGCTCAGCAAACCTTGCTCTCTTGCCTAACATAGCAAGAAGAAGAAATCCAACAAAAAGGAAAAGAATAACGAGCAGGGGTCCCCAGCCATGACATGAGCAAGAAGAAAACATAATGAGATCTTGACCTCCCTGATGCATCTGGGAAATTCATTTGTTAATTCTCCTTTAGTACTTTGAGTTGATTTGTCTTGTCTGTCGGAGTCCCTATTCATAATTGAAGAAGCCTCCCGAAAACATTACATGCTATTATAATGTCATACAAAGATTCACTGATAATAGTTATATCAAACGTCTCCATTAATAACCTCTGAAGTATCCTTGACTCTTTATTTATTTTACATCTGCCTTAAACATATTATTTATATTCATACTCAGCCCTGATTTGCACATGTATTGTACTACTCTCGGGTTTTACTCATCATATTGTACCTTGAATATTCTATTTAAACCTTTTGCCAAAGACTCACTTCTGTCTTGATGTAAATATTGAGTGCTTGCATTCATAAACCTATGTAAGATTTGCTTTCACTATCTTTGCACTCTTAGCATTATATATTTATTCATATTCTAATCACCATTTCTTCAACTTGCACCTAGCCAAAAACCTCTCCACAACTTGACTTCCTCATCATTCCCTTCCCTTTTCCACTCCAACAGCACCACCATCGCTTCATACTCTGACAAAGCTATAAACCTTTCGCTAAAATCTCTATACCTTATAGGATTCCGGTGCCTATGCTCTATCTCCATCCCCCTCTCTCTTACTTACAGTATGCCTAATGTCTTAATCTCTTTTAAGAATGTACTTTCTGGGCTTTATGCTAAGAAGGCTTACGGACCTGATGGTGTTCCTCCTGGTACACTCTAAAACTGGATTTCCGCGCTCGCTTCCTACCTAGGCAAACTCTTCCATCTCTATCTTTCCTCTAACATCGCTCTCAACCTTTCAACTATCATCCAATTGCTCTCTTATCTTGAATTTCAAGTTTTTAATCTATTCTTAACCATCGCACAGCGGGGAACATATGGATACGTTCCAGGGCAAATAAGCGAAACGTGCAGGGAACATACCCATACGTTTTTTATTTCATGCCCTAAAATATGCTCCGGGTGGTCAGTAGAAGATCTACTCATTACTAGCCACGATACCGGAGTCGCTCTGACTCGCTCAGTACCTCACCACCTACCACAATGGAAGCACGGCCATCAACCTCGTCTGATTACTTGCCCCCCGCAGTGGCTTTGCCTGCCAGGCCACAACGTAGTCCGTGGCCCACTGTTGACCTCAGTGATAGTGATATTCTCCATAAACTATAGATAAAGGTTTCGTTATTTTCTAATGGTGAAACTGGGTCTGATAGTGAGTGAGGATGAGTTCCTCGATTTGAAGGACAAAGTTGAGGCTGACCACGCCACTCACAGCAAGCTCCACAGCCAGGTACTTTTTACACATGGAGTTCTCGACCCACTTGGTGAGAGTGTGGGCGCCTCTACCCACACCACCTACAGCAAGCGACCTGCATCTCTGTCCCAGCAGCCAAGGTTGTCTAAGCGGTGTCTACCTATCCCCCCCAACCCCCTCCACTACCCACACCTATCCTTATCAAACACCCTCTTCTATACCTGCCCAGCCACCTACCACCCCCACACCTTCTGCCCATTACCTCTTCTACCCCTGCCCACCCACCTGCTGCTCATGCCTCTCCTTACCTACTACCCTCTTCTATCCAACCATCTGTTCCTCGCCAAGACCACCCACATTCCTCCCACATCCGCCCACTCTCTTCAATGCCTAAATGGGGCAAGAAGCAAATAATCCTATCAATAACTGTATAAGTGCTTGTTTTCTACAAGTAAAAGGAAAATGAAATTATGTGCGAAAAAAGTCTGTTAAATTGAGCGCTGGTGATCCGAACGAAGGCCAAATCATGGCTCGCTCTAGCCGTCTGAACGCAACTGGCCCTAAGCGACCAAATCTCACGCTCAAACACCCTGACTTCCACTCCCGAGGCCAAAGGTTGGCTTGGGGGCGAGTATTTGACGTCTTCGGGAAGCTTGAAACCAGTAGGTTCCAACAGATTACATTAGTTTTGCTAACATATTGCTTTACAGACTTAGAGCGAGTTAAAACAACCTAAAAATACTGAAGTAAGCCCGATGTGGCTAATAAAGAATAATCCCGCAATGCCACTTAATCAAAACTTTCTTAAGCACTTCTATTCCCATAACTTAATTTCTGATCGCCATTATGTTTTTTTTTTAAGGTCCACTATGCTGGTGATCTCCTTTCTTATCTTACTAACTGTTGGTCATCTTACATTCGGGACTTCGGTGAGACCTTTTCTATTGCGCCAGACATATCTAAAGCCTCCGATGAGTGTGGCACAAATCACTGTATCTAAACTACCCTTCTTTGGTTTCTATCCCTCTATCTTTCTTTCCTCAATCTATCTTTCCCTCATCCTGTGACTTGAACTGTTTCAGGTTCCGTGTATCCAGATAATTTGACTAACGTAGCTTGAATTTGGCTCTCTATGATTCTTTCAATTTTTAGAGGGGATACATGTTAAAGGCAGCTTTGCCCTTTGTCTCCTTCATACACATAGGACAAAAATGTATATCGGTACTTTTCGTGTATCTGTGTTTCTGATTGTGTCTGCTCATAAGTTTTGGAATTCTACAAATCTCTTTCCGTTTATTTAAAAATCCTAATAAACCCCCAAATCGTCGGATCAGTTAATATAAACTCCACCTTTGCCACTATCCCATAAGAGCTTTATAGCAACGGGAGTATTATTAGCCCAAGGATTCCACGCCAAGGCAGTTAAGGCTACCCAGAGAATAATATTTGACGAGGTTTATCGCAAATCTCCCAATTTTGTACACAGACCTTTCAGACTCTCTCTCTCTCTCTCTCTCTCTCTCTCTCTCTCTCTCTCTCTCTCTCTCTCTCTCTCATCTCATCTCTCTATCCCTCTCTCTCTCTCTCTCTCTCTCTCTCTCTCTCTCTCTCTCTCTCTCTCTCTCTCTCTCTCTCTCTCTCTCTCTCTCTCTCTCTCTCTCTCTCTCTCTCTCTCATGCTCTCTCTCTCTCGTCTTCATCTCTCTCTCTCTTCCCTCTCTGTCTCTCCTCTCCCTCATCTTCTCCTCTCTCTCTCTCTCTCTCTCTCTCTCTCTGTTCGAGCAAATAATTTTGGAGAGTAATATAATGTCTGAAAGAACGCCTTGAAATGATTAAAGTTATACCATCAAAGGCTTTTGCAAATTATTCAAGTTAGCCAAAGAGAATACTACAGTATGCATGGAATCGAAATAAAATGTATTTCCAGGAAAGTAAACATTGACGCTAATATCCAAGCACAATAAATATGAGGAACCGTTTCCCTACTAAGTTCATGGACAACGGCTTAATTAATATGGTATAAAATGTATTGACCGAATATCTTAACCAGGGAACTCCGGGGAGACTCTTAAGAGTTCCCCCGGCGGACTGCGGGAAGACTCTTAACCCGTTGAGACCCAGCGTCGCACGTGTTGCGTCGGCAGTCTTTGATCACCAACTCCCAGCGACGCATCACGTGCGTCCGACATATAAAAAACACTTACGTGGCTCGTAAGGTAGGAAATGGCGGGAGAATAGGAGGGGGAGATACCGTAGTGTGTGGGGGAGCCGGGCCAGTAGTTGTGAGCGGGCCGAGACAGCCGCGCGGCTGGTGGTGGTGGGCTTAGTGGGGATAGTTTACACCCCTAGTTTACCGCCACTTTGAACCTTCATTACTCCGGTCGTATGGGAGCTAGAGGCTTGAGATTTATGTGAGATACTCCTTAGGATGTATGCCGTACAATGCCATACTCAGTTTTTACCCTAGTGCTCCCGGGCGGGTGGTCATGCGGGGGAGACGAACTATTGAAACCCCCCCCCCCGCCCCCCAAATGACCGAAATGAGTTTTTTTTTTATTTGTGTGTTCATTTCTCACCATTCTCTTCCATTTTGGCTCAACAATTTTTTTTGAAGCTACCCCCCCCCCCCCCCCCACCGCCCCCCCCCCCCAAAAAAAAATGTCAGAGGTGATTTTTTTTTGTTTTTTTTTCATTTCTCATCCTTGTCTTCCATTTTAGCAAACAAAAAAAATAAGTGAAAATGGCTTGGGACTGGGGTGAACAAAATATTATAACTAGCCGGGGCTCAACGGGTTAAGAGTCAGAGAAAAAATAAATAAACTTTTGACATCGAAAAAAACATATTTTTTTTATTTTTATTTTTTTATTTTATTTTTTTTTTTTGGCCCCTGGGCCATGCAAAATCTCAGTCGTCTACCTCCCCTCCTTCCCCACTTTCCTCCTCTCCTTCAGTTATCACCTATTTTCCCTGTTATTCCCTTATTCTGAGGTATATTTTCGTGCTAACATTAGCGAGTTACAAGCAGGGCGTTATCATCACTGATGGCAAGCGAGTGCAAGAGAGAGAGAGAGAGTATCGATCGACTGTGTCTCAGTGGCCTTGGGGGAAATTGGCGGGAAAGCAGCTTGCCTCACCCATACATTATACAACTCGCGGGCTATATCTCCGATTTTGACCATCCAAACGCTGTTTTCACTAGTTTTATTGTTGTTTCAGGTTAATACCTTTATAATCAACCCATAATAGGCGCGTATGGATAAGTATTAATGCTATTAATGGTACAATGAATATTTTAGTGACGGAAACACCTCAAATACATGCGCACAGGGAGAGGTGTCTAATTACCCCCATGCGCACTTGTTAGGTTAAGGGGACCAAACTGCAGCTACTTAAGTGGTGACATTCATATTTTGTCTATTTGCATGAATTGTGTATATGTTGTATGGGACTGGATAAGGGCACTTCTGGCAAAGTTTGATAAAATTTGACTGAGTAGTTTTCAGGAAAAACAATTAAATAGGAAAAAAATTATGTGCACTAAATAGAATCCGAGACACTGGATTCCAATCAAATGTAATCCCTGTACTAATTAGACCCACAGCTATAAATTGGTAGTTCAGATTTTTAATATTTATCTCCGTTGCCGATATTTTTGTTTTGCCAAAAATGCGTACAAATGTTCCCTGACTTTTCCCCTCAAAATAAATCCTAATAAGATTGTTATGTACCATAAATATATTTTGTAATGGCAGAATATTCAAATTTTAATCCTCTTTCTGGAGCTATCATCAGAATTCCAATATGTTACAAATTAATGGAGCAATAACACTAAGTACCAATAACTGTAGTTTCGAGATATGGCCCGTTTTCTGTAGGAAGGTAGAATTCATGCAGTACCCTGTAATATTAGGTTATAGCACAACATTAGATGATGATATGGTATTTTATTAGATGATATGGTAGTCTTATTAGGTGGTACTGGCAAATTTATATATAACAAAACACTGCATAGCAAATGGACGTTTTTGCATAGGGGGTGGGCTAAAGATTAAGTGTATACAATAATGATTTTAATCGCCATATCGCTCTCAAACCTTTACTGAAAGCAGGAAACATATAGAACTATTTCATGGGGTAATAATACGAGAAGCTGATTTTTTTCTAAAAATCACCCTAAGATGCAGTGTGGTCCCCTTAAGAAATGGTACGATGTAATAAATAGTACAACCAATGTAAATGCAATGAACACGGCTCTCAGTTCAGTAGAGTATAGACAAAGTATATATAACCAGGTGAAGGTAGGCATGCAATTTAATTTATATTTTTAACTTTCTATAAATTCCTTCAGTTAACATTAAAGACCTGATAGGTTATTATTTTAGACCTTCATGGTAAGGAATTGTTTGGTCTAGGAAGTGGTGGGTGGGTGAAGGGAACCTGGTGTGTTATTATTTCTTCTTTCAGTTTGCCTATATTTGGGTTATAACCATCTCGATGAGATCATAAGATCGGTGTGGTCAGTGTATCTGTATACAGTATGTCTGTTTCTTCCTTTCATCCTGCTTTGATTTTCCTTGTATTATTATCTATCTATCTATCTATTGCCTGACGCCGTGATCCCCGAAGGGGTGGCCACGAACGAACCGCCCCCATGCACCTCTGTCCCCAGTCAGTCGACGCCCCTCCCCCCAACCAGCACCGCCTTCGTTCATGTAGTTCCTCACTCCATCCTTCCACCTCATATTCGGTCTACCTCTCCCCCTCTGTCCCTCCACCTCGCTCTCGTACACCCTCTTAGTCATTCTCTCGCTTTCCATACGTTCCATATGGCCGAACCATCTCAAGTTGTTCCTTTTCACACTTTCCAGCACATCTACCTCCACACCACACCTCCTTCTTACTTCCTCATTAGTCTGTCTATCCCTCCATGTAACTCCGCACGCACTCCTTAAGTAATTCATTTCCACTGCTCTCACTCTTGGTCTGAGTCTCTCAACCAACGTCCATGCTTCGCTTCCGTAAGTCAGTGTCGGGATTACCACACTGTCATGCAAGGACTTCTTCACTTCCATACTGACCACCCTATTTCTTGTTACTGCTTTTAGCGTTCCTACAACCCTCTTCCCCTGTTGTACCCTCTCCCGCACCTCTTCATCCATAGTCCCATCTTTACTCAACACACTGCCTAGATACTTAAAAGAGTTGACGATCTCCATAGCCTGACCGTTCAGCTTCACCTCACACTCTGTGACTTCACCCCTTTCGAAGACCATAACCTTGCTCTTCCCCGTATTTACCTTCAAATTCCGTTTTTCGCACACTGTTCCAAACTCATTTACCAGTATTATTATATTTATATTAATATTCATATATGTGTCATTCAGGCAATATTAAGTGATTGAATACCTACAGAAAAACAGGATCTCAATTTTAACAAAATCTGATATACTGCAGTTTCCTTTTCAGAATTTCTTTTTCTGACTGTCTATTATTTGATGATTTTACTCAGCTTAGGAAGGGTTTGTGTGCTTCAAAATGTTAATTGTGATAAATTTTACCTTTTGAAATCTGGAGGTAGGCTACTTCCTATGATGAGTAAACTCGTTTATGATTACCAAAATATTGATGAAATGTGCGTCAAAATGCTGCAAGGTTAAATACTACATAGATTCTGATGATTTTCATTGTCTTCATCGCGGGAGATATGAACCTACTTTATCATTTTGCATAATGAAGAAAAAAATCACAAACTGTTATAAAAAATTGTACCGAACATAATATAATAATTTTACGACGACATTTGTAATCTGGGAACTCATAATCTTGTTGAATATGATTAAGCCAGAGCAAGTATTACACGCAATGATAAACTTAAGGTGAGGCAGTTGTTTTTTCGAGTCCTCCTCCTCCCTCATGTTTAGCCCTATTAGTTATGAAATTTCAAGACATTCGCCCCATTAGATTGGCGATATTCAGACCTTTTGCCCCATTTATTTGCCAATATTAAGACTTCGTGCCATTTAGGTGGCGTTTTTTCCTGGCGAGCGATAGCGAGCCTGTAATTATACAAGTAACCGGCCTATGGCCGGGACATTTTTCTACCGAAAAATCTACAAATTTATATCGAAAGGGGGTCTTGTGGGTGTTCTTTTAAGGTTGATCGAGGTTTAGAGAGCAAACTAAACCTCTTCCTTAAACCATTGAGCCGAACCAGTAAATTATGCTGCACAATACCGTCTGAGCTACCTTAATCATTACGTATTTTAACATGTAATAATCATAACGCATACTTCCACTGTCTGCTTCCTTACATCCAACATTATTTCTCTACTACTCCACCTCTCCTTCATCTCCACCACTACTAAACCACCTCTCCTACATCTCCACCACTAAACCATCTTTCCTCCATATCCACCACTACAATACCTCTCCTCCATCTCCACCCCTACACCACCTCTCCTCCATCTCCACCACCTCTCCTCCATCTCCACCACTACACCACCTCTTCTCCATCTCCACTACTCTACACCACCTCTCCTCCATCTCCACCACTAAACCACCTCTCCTCCATCTCCACCACCTCTCCTCCATTTCCACCACTACACCACCTCTCCTCCATCTCTACCACCTCTCCTCCATCTCTCCTCCATCTCCAATACTACTAAGCCACCTCTCCTCCATCTCCACCACTTCTAAACCACCTCTCCTCCATCTCCACTTCTAAACCACCTCTCCTCCATCTCCACCACTTATAAACCACCTCTCCTCCATATCCACCACTACACCACCTCTCCTACATCTCCAATACTCCACCACACTACCACCTCTCCTCCATCTCTCCTCCATCACCGCTACTCCATCTCTCCTCCATCACCACTACTACACCACCCCTCCATCTCCACTACTCCACCTCTCCTCCATCTCCACTACTCCACCTCCCCACCATCTCCACTACTCCACCTCCCCACCATATCCACTACTCCACCTCCCCTCCATCTCCACTACTCCACCTCCCCTCCATCACCACTACTCCACCTCCTCTCCATATCCACTACTCCACCTCCCAACCATCTCCACTACTCCACCACCCCATCATCTCCACTACTCCACCTCGCCTCCATCTTTACTACACCTCCCCACCATCTCCACCTCCCCTCCATCACCACTACTCAACCTCCCCACCATCTCCACTACTCCACCTCCCCTCCATCACCACTATTCCACCTCCCCTCCATCACCACTACTCCACCTCCCCACCATATCCACTACTCCACCTCCCCACCATCTCCACTACTCAACCTCCCCTCCATCACCACTACTCCACCTCCCACCATCTCCACTACTCCACCTCCCCACCATCTCCACTACTCCACCTCCCCTCCATCTCCACTACTCCAAATCTCCTCCATCTACACTACTACACCACCTCCCCTCCATCTCCACCACAACACCACCTTTTCTCCATATCCACTACTCTACTCCACCACTACACCACCTCCCCTCCATCTGCACTACTCCACCTCTCCTCCATCTCCACCACTACACCACCTGTCCTCCGTCTGCACTACTCCCCCTCTCCTCCATCTCCACCACTACACCACCTCTCCTCCATCTCCACTACTCCACCTTCCCTTCATCACCACTACTCCACCTCCCCTCCATCTCCACTACTCCACCTCTCCTGCATCTCCACCACTACACCACCTCTTCTCCATCTCCACAACTACTCCACCTCTCCTGCATCTCCACCACTACACCACCTCTTCTCCATCTCCACCACTACACCACCTGTCCTCCATCTCCCCCACTACTCCACCTCTGCTCCAGTACACCACCTCTCCACCACTACTCCACCTCTCCTCCATCTCCACTACTCCACCTCTCCTCCGTAAAATTATATGATCTAGCAGATTAGCCAAAATTGGTAAAAACATACCTCATAAAAATTGTGTTTACTACACCGAACGAAACCATATAGAAGTTACTGTATAATTAAATCTGGTCAGTGCTATTTCCATCAGATTGTTTAATTCTGAAGAGTTATAAATATTTTTCTATTATCAGAGTAGTCCTGAAAACCTTGATTAATTTTTATCAAGCCAAATCCTAGAAAATGGTCTAGCTCAATAAATGTTAATCTTAATTTAATTTAGACGACCTTGATGTGTTTGACTATTTTGTTTTCTCCCTAGACCTCTATTACCGCTAACTCAAATTATTATTGTTTGTTTACATTACTGACCGCTAACTAAGGCTCCTATTGTTTGTTTACACTAATAACCGCTAATTAAGGCTTCTATTGTTTACACTAATGATCGCGAACTAAGGCGCCTATTGTTTGTTTGCACAAATGACCGCTAAATAAGACGCCTATAGTTTGCTTACACTAATAACCGCTAACTAAGGTTCCTATTGTTTGTTTACACTAATGTCCGCTAACTAAAGCTCCTATTGTTTGTTTATACTAATAACCTATTGTTTGTTTGCACTAAAAACCGCTAAGGCTCTTATTGTTTGTTTACATTAATGACCGCTAACTAAAGTTCCTATTGCTTACTCTAATGACCGCTAACTAAGGCTCCTATTGTTTGTTTATACTAATAGCCACTAATTATGGGTTCTATTCTTTACACTAATAACAACTAATTAAGGTTTCTATTGTTTACATTAATGACCTCTAACTAAGGTTGTTGTTCCCCAGGCTGTCTGGCCGAAGAGCCCCAAGGTCTTGAGCAAGGCCATAAACGAGCGCCCCCACAAAACCCTCCCTGCTTACCACTAACAAAGCCCGGGTGACCGAAGCCACTCCAAGGCAGGGAGCTGAGGAGGGTGCGGAAACGCCCGGAAAATAAAGCCCCACCCAAGGCCCTGTGCCACTCAGCAATTATGAAGGGAAAGTTGAGGGGCAAGGGAAAAATGTGACGCTTTGGCTCCCAATCTTGGCAGTAAGGAGGTCAATCCACGGAAAAGACGCCATCACTTAAGATCTAGAAGATATATAAGTAAAAGGAACAGTCAGAGTAAGCTATGGGTATGGCAGAGATCGCTCAGCTCTCACTCTGATAGACCAGCCCATCACCACATGACTAGAACCCAATCCTCTCAGCATCAGCTAGGAAAGGCCCTAGAAAGCCGCCTTTGGCAGGGGGATAGCTCCCCTATTTCAACTCCTTTCGGGGTTGGGCACCCGCCCCAGCTAACTAAGGTTCCTATTGTTTATTTGCACTAATGACCGCGAACTAGGCTCCTATTGTTTGTTTACACTAATGACCGCTAACTAAGGCTTCAATTGTTTCTTTACACTTATAGCCGCTAATTAAGACTTCTATTGTTTACACTAATGACCGCTAACTAAGTCTCCTATTGTTTGTTTACACTTATAGCCGCTAATTAAGGCTTCTATTGTTTACACTAATGACCGCTAACTAAGGCTTTAATTGTTTCTTTACGCTTGTAGCCGCTAATTAAGGCTTCTATTGTTTACACTAATGACCGCTAACTAAGTCTCCTATTGTTTGTTTACACTACAAGGTTAACAGAGGTAAGGGAGGGAGTAGACTGCCCATCCGTCTCATCCTACTCGTGGATTGATATCTAGTCCTCTGGGTTGTGAGCCGAGTTCGTTAAGGGGGGGGTCACGTTTTTTGTTTGTATCTTTCTCTCCCTCTCTCTATTTCCCTGGCTTGTATCCATTCGGCCCCATTCAGCCAACTGTGTTAAGACGTGTATCCCCATCCAGGTGTCAATTTCTTCCTGGCGAGCGATAGCGAGCCTGCATTCGATGATCAACATTTGTATGGCAACATTTCTGAAATATTGTGCCCTGGTATCGGAAACTAGACTGATGGTAGATCAATTTAGGTGACCGAAATATTTCAAATGTTGACCTGATAAGCTGCCAAACCAGTGTTGAGGATAAATGCTGAGGGAAAAGCGTTCGTGTGATACCGGCAATAGACTAGAGACCCTGTAGTAACCAAGATTGGCCATATCTGTCTTGGGACGACATTTTGGTGCCGTAAATATCAAACGATGGGGTGAAATTTCATTTTGACAGTGTAGAATTGTTTAGCTTCAAGGCCCAAACTCTTGATAGCGTAATGCAAAAGTGCGCGGAATTTCGGTGTGAGTGTCCTAGGTTCGAGTCCTTGGAGTGCCACATGTGTTTGTTGATTTCATTAATTGAGTTTAGAAGTGAAGTTTGTTAGTGAAAAAATATAATAATTTAACCTGTGCCTGTATTTGCATGGGGTTAATACGTGGGTGGGTATTAGTTAAGTGTAGGAAGAACCTAAGGACACTATACTCAGTTTCCCTTCAGCTGGCGGTAAATTGAATCCCTTAGCAACTGATTTATCGATAACTAACGGAAAAAATAAGAACTACTATATATCTCTGCTTCCTATTAGTGCCAAGTTTGCATAACGAACACATTTCGCTACAAAACCTGCATAATAACGGAGTAATCAAACTGAAAACAGCAATTTACCAGGTCAGGTCAGGTGAAGATATTGAGGGATAAGCCTTTAGAACGGCACCTCGAAGCTACTTTCTATTGTTTTTATTTTTTTATTTTTTGGTAGAGAGGGGAGAAGGAGTGTTGGAGAGAGAGAGGAAGCTGTTGGAGTGGCTTTGTTATGTGTTATTAGTCTGTATACGTTGTCTTGGTGTCCCCCGACTATCAGCTGGAAAAAATAACGTAATAGTGGCCCCAATATGGTGGAGGTTGACCGATCTCTGTGACAATAAGGTCTGGAAGTAGAAGGGTTCATTATAGGATATGTTAAGGGGGAATGGTTGATATTTCTGGCCCCCCTTCTCCCACATCCTTAAGCCTATTAGTTTTCAGATTGTAAGACGTTCGGCCCATTAGTCTTGAGATTTTAAGACCTTTCACCCCATTGCTTTGGTGTCGATGTTTTTCCTGGCAGCGATAGTGAGTCTGTAATTTAGGAGGAACAGCCCTTCGGCTGGGACATTTTTCTACCATAAAATGTTCAAATTTATGTAGAAAGGGGGTCTTGGGGATGTTTTTTAAAGCTTGACGGAGGTCTAGGGAGGAAACTAAATAAATAAAAAATAAATTAATATGTCGACCAATATATATAACCTTCCCCCTTAAAGCTATCATTACTTATTTATGAGTAGCCTAAAAAAGATTTTTTTTTTTTTTTTTTTTTTTTTTTGGGGGGGGGGGGCACTATTTTTAGAGTGTTGAATGAGAGTCGCTGTCTGCCGTGTGCTGCTTGTTTTGTTTATAGAGACGACTTGGGTTGCTGGGGTGAGTTTGTAATTACTGAGAATAACAAAAGACTCGTTTTTATTCACAAAGGATGTATTATTCTTGTTGAGACTGCGTGGGCATGTGTGGGAATGTAGTTATTTGAGTTGTGTGTGCTTTTGTGTGTGTGCGCACGTTTGGTGGTCAGCGTGGGTTATTTTTTTGTTTAGTTTGTGTGTATAGCTTATTGTGTCTGTGGCAAATTAAAAATATATATCATATACAGTTGTCAATATAAGTTCTGTTCTTCGTCAGGATCTTATGCATGAAAGTAATATTAGCATGAATGAATTGCGAGTGTGGTTTCATTTAATTATCAGTTGACTTAATCAGATGAGTTAACTACTGCATAAGAAATTACACTTGCAATGCAATCATGCGCACCATATTCCCATATATAGAGATCACGGAGAAGAACAGAACTTATGTGGGCAACTGTACATAAAAACGAGCATTTCATATTAGTTCGGCATTCAGTGCTTAAAACTCTTGAAATTGTGTGTATTCATCAAATTGTGGGGATTTAACTGTAGGAGCTGTGATAGTCAAAGGGTTAATTGAGATTGTGTGTAGTCTTTTATTTGCTAGAGATCCTTCTTATACTGACTAAAATCATGTAATGGTAACCAGCATATATTAATAAGACCTTCCCCTGCCCTGAAATAATGCGGGAGGCTATTATCCTGTGCATAATGTCTGAAGTTATTGGAGGAAAAGTATATCTTTATATCTTGGGGTCTGGGGATATTTTGTTAAGCTTGTTGGATGTCTTGGGAGGAAACAAATGTTTTAATATAATATATAAATAAACATAAATAGCACCTACCCCTATAAGGAACGATGAGCCGTTATTTTAGGTCTATTAATTCATGTTTCTGTGGGGAGATTGTAGGCACCAATCGATCAGGGCTAGACCCAGGTGAGGTTATAGGCATGTGATAAAGAGTCGCTGGAACTCCTGTTTCATTTGCTTGGCCTCTCTTACTTATTTTCTTTGTGCCTCATTTACACTAAGAGCAATCCAGCTAGCTCTCACAAACACCTTCTCTTCCTATCCACTTCACTACACTAAACATGCACACCACACTTCATTCCTCCGCACCAAAATTTAAAAAACATATATTTTATTTTTAGCCCAGCCTCGGAGTCCCCAGGGGGGGGGGACCATAAATGCCCCCACACCCGACCGACCATCCCCTGAAAGCTCCACAAAATTACTTGGACTCTGTTACTCTTTCTATTGATTTCTGCAACATTTGCTTACTTTCCTCTAACTTTCACTCTGTTGAACACCATCTCTCCTCCTACAAACCTGATCTTCTCTTCCTCACCGAAACTCAGGTGTCTGTAGCAACATCCAGCAGCCCCTTCTCTGTATCCTCCTACTTTCTCTATCCTAGTTTCAAAGCCAAAGGCGGATGTTGTGCATATGTGCACAAAAAACTCACTTGCTCTCGTGTTCCCGATTTCGACTCCTCTGAATTTTCAACTTTATGGCTCAAACTTTCCTGTCATTCTCTTACTAAATATTTCTGTGCTGTCTATCTTTCCCCTAACTCTACCAACTTTCTCAAATTCTTTGACTATTTAAACTCTAGAGTGGAACACATTCTATCCATTTCTCCTTTCTCAGAAATCTCCATCTTAGGAGATTTCAACGTTCACCACCGCCAATGGCTCTCCTCTCACACTACTGACCCAGCTGGTGAACAAGCCTACGTCTTTTCTATCCTAAATGACCTAGAGCAGTTAGTTCAGCAACCCACCCGTATCCCGGATCGCATCGGAGATCGGCCCAACATTCTTGACTTGTTTCTAACTTCTAACCCTTCTTCTTATACTGTTGATCTTTTCTCTCCTTTGGGCTCCTCCGACCATAAACTTATCTCTGTCACCTGTCCTATCTCTCCAGTACGACCACCCGATCCTCCTAGTCGGCGGCGCTTGTGGCACTTCGGCGCTGCCGACTGGGAGGCTCTCCGGCAGTACTTCTTTGATTTCCCATGGAATGATTTCTGCTTCCGTGGCCGGGGACCCTCGGAGAGTGCTGAACGCATTACCGAGGTAATCCTATCGGGCATGGAAGCATACATTCCATTCTCTCTCTCTCAGACTAATGCTAAAAGATCTTGGTTTACTCATGCCTGTTCTACTGCTGTCCGCAATAAGGAGGAAGCATTCAAACGGTACTGACGCCTTAAAACTCAAGACTCTCATTCTTCCTATGTTTCTGCCCGGAATCAAGCCAAATCTGTTCTTCGACTTGCCAAACACTCTTTCATCAATAATAAATGCACTGAACTATCCAACTCTAGCTCTTCCCAAGCTTTCTGGCATCTAGACAAAAACCTCTCCAACAATTTCTCTTCCTCGTCTTTCCCTCCCCTTTTCCACTCTGATGGCACAACCATCACTTCTTCCTCTGACAAAGCTAAACTCTTCGCTCAAACTTTTGCTAGAAACTCCACCTTGGATGATTCCGGTGCTATTCCTCCTTCTCCACCCTCCTCTCTCTTACTTATGCCTAATATCCTAATCTCTTCTAAAGATGTACTTTCTACCCTCTTTGGGCTTAATACTAATAAGGCGTACGGTCCGGACGGTGTTCCTCGTGTTGTTCTCAAAAACTGTGCTTCCGTGCTGACTCCCTGCCTAGGCAAACTCTTTCGTCTCTGTCTATCCTGTAACGTCTTCCCTTCATGCTGGAAATTTGCTCACATTCAACCTGTCCCAAAGAAGGTGACCGCTCTCAACCCTCCAACTATTGTCCAATTGCTCTTATCTCATGTTTTTCTAAAGTTTTTGAAACTATTCTTGCTTTCAAATTTCTTAAGCATTTCTCTTCTCATAATCTTCTCATAATCTCAGATCGCCAGTATGGCTTCCGTAAGGGTCGCTCTACTGGTGATCTTCTTTCATATCTTTCTAACTCTTGGTCATCCTCCTTTCGGGAATTCGGCGAGACATTATCTATTGCACTAGACATATCGAAAGCCTTCGATAGAGTCTTGCACAAATCTTTAATTTCTAAACTACCCTCCTTCGGTTTCTATCCCTCCATCTGTGCCTTTTTCTCTATTTTCCTTTCCGGCCATTCCATAGCCGCGGTTGTGGACGGCCATTGTTCACTTCCTCACCCTATAAACTCCGGTGTTCCTCAGGGCTCTGTCCTATCTCCTATTCTCTTTCTAATTTTTATAAATAAGCTCCTCAACTGTACCTCAATTCCCATCCATTCATACGCGGACGACTCAACCTTACACTACTCCATTAGTTTTTCAGAACGCCCCAGCCAGCAATCCCTCAACGACAAACGTAATGAAGCCATAGAACTCTTAAATTCTGATCTAACTACTATCTCCAATTGGGGCAGAGAAAACCTTGTTACCTTTAATGCTTCCAAAACCCAATTTCTCCATCTATCTACCCGTAAGGAACTCCCAGCGGACTATCCCTTATTCTTCAACAATACAAAAATCAATCTTTCATCTTCTCTCAATATTTTTGGTGTCTCTTTTTCTTCCTCTCTCAGTTGGAAGAATCATATTACCAGTCTTGCTAAGGCAGCCTCCCAGAAGCTAATAATAATAATAATAATAATAATAATATTTATTCAGTTAGCAATTTACAGAGTTGGTACCACATAGTTTGTTACAAATATGACATGTACCAGCCCTGCATAATTCCAACTAAGGATAGCCCAATAAGGCCGTTAGGCGTATTTCCATTGGGGTCCTTGTGGGATTAGGTTAGCTGGGGAAAAATGGGGAGGATAAAGAAATGGATACTTTAGAAAAAGTATTTCTAGGGGGTTATTTTAAGATACCTTACATCCTATAGTAAATATCAGTAATCCGTAATCAGTAATCATTTCAGTTTGGTTTGTCTATCTCTTATGTCGCATTTAGTAGTAGACATAAGCTTGGTGCTCCCTTCTCGCAGTTGTCCGGTTCAGGTGTTCCTTCAGGCTACGTCTGAAGGAATACAGTGTTCTCTTTTCACGGACTGACTGGGGTAGGTCGTTCCAGTCTTTGATGGCGGTGAAGAAGAATGTTTGCTTTCCCTGTCCTTGGATTCTCGGGACCTTAAAATTAAACATCCTGTTTCTTGTATTATGTCCACTCCTCTCATTTGCTTTAACAAAATCATTCTTTAGGTACTCTGGAGCTCTGTCATAGAAAATTTTGAAGGCATTAGTGAGCCTGATTTGTTTGGCCTTGTCAGCGACATTGAGCATACCTAGTGACTGAAGTTGTTCCTGGCCAACATGTGATCTGGGTCCTAGGTTCAGCATGAACCTAACCATTTTATTTTGAGTGACCTGAAGTTTGTGCTGTGCTGATTTAGATGATGCAGAGTACCAGGATGACACAGAATAGTCAAAATGACATTGAACAAGCGCTTGGCAGAGGGTCTTTTTGGTCGCCGCGGGCAAGCATCCCACCTGTCTATACAGGTATTTTATACGTGCTCTACACTTACTCAGGATAGATTCCAAAATTGTTTCACCTGACAAACTCGCGTCCTATTTTAGTCCGAGATATTTAACTTGTGACACTGTTGTTATATGAATATCATTACAGTTGACCGAGAAGCCCACAATGTCTTTCAGTTTGCGTTTTGTTCCACATAAGATGGCTTCCGTCTTGCCCAGGTGAAGAGATAGTCTATTGTCCACTAGCCATTCACTACATGATTCTAGTTCTTTGGAAAGTGAAGCGGCAATACTTATTGGGTCTTTTCCTGAGCTGGGTGTGCTCAACCGCCTTAGGGGGTTCTTTTCCCCTGCACAGCTTCTTGCTCTCTACAGGGGCATAGTGCGTCCTTGTATTGAGTATTGTTCACATGTGTGGGGAGGTTCCTCTCACACCACTCTCCTAGACAAAGTTGAAAGGAAGGCCTTTCGTATCATTAACTCCCGTCCACTCACCAACTCTCTGCAATCTCTCTCTCTCCGCCGCAATGATTCATCTCTCTCGCTATTCTATCGCTACTATAATAATCAGTGTTCCTTAGAGCTTTCCCAGTGTATACCACCTCCTTTACGTAGGGCACGTGGTACCCGTCTTGCAACTCAATCCCACCCCTACTCTGTGCAACTCTCCAACCCAAGAGTGAAACGTTACTCTCAAACTTTCTTCTACTCAACAGCTGAGCTCTGGAACTCTCTCCCAGAATCAGTCTTTCCCTCTTCCTATGACTTAAATTGGTTCAAACTCCGTGTGTCCAGGCATTTTGGCTCGAACGTCCCTTGATTTTGGCCCTGTCACTCTTTCAACTATGGGGGAGGCACTCGCTATAGGCAGTTCTGCCTTTTGCCTCTCTCAATCACATAGAAAAAAAAATGTATTCCTTTATTTTTTAGTTTCCTCGCTAGACCTCCATCAAGCTTAGAAAAAAAAACCTAGACCCCCCTTCAAGATAATTGTTTGCATTTTTCGGTAGAAACATTTCCCGGCCTTTATAAAATTTCAGGCTCGCTATCGCACGTCAGGAAAAAATCGACACCTACATGACAAGAAAGGTTTCTTAATTAATAACAAAATCGGGCGAAAGGTGATAAAATTGCCAAAGTAATGGGCCGAACGTCTTATAATCTGAAAACAAATGGGCCTTAACACGAGGGAAAAGGGGGATCAGAAAAACGCCCCATCTCCCCTTAATAATATCTTCCTAGCCAGGCAATATGATAAGTGTGACGCCTCCCGGCGTTAGCAGAATGGTTGCGTGGGGCATTGCAGCTCGCTAGTGCTCGCCAGGATGGGGGGATGGGCTACAGTTGTCCTAGAATGATCTGCTTTATTTAATTAGTGTCGTGTTGCCACAGACAGTCTAGAAATGGTCTTTGTTTTGGTCTGTGACCGCGCCCTGTATTTTATATTCGCTATAATATAAATGTTGCTTGTGTGGGAGCCGAGCGAGCGAGAGAGGGTGAGGGAGTACACCTGGCAGCGGGGTGAGCTATGACGCGGCTCGCTTGGGCGCTGACGGCGTTGGCGGCCGGGTGGTCAACTAGTCCCTTCCCGTCGCGGCCTCGTGTTCTTTACCAGCTCGGAGCTTGCCTGACACGCGTATCGCCTACACCCTTTGCAATTCTGTCCCCCATACTCGCCACTTTGCATACTATTTCTCTCTCGACTTCTCCTTTCTCATTCTCTACTCTTTATTAAACTCAACATCCCTTCTGGTTTCAGCATAGATGTTCACCGTCGACCAGTCGTATTGTACGCGAAGCTCTCAGATATTTCCATGTATTAGGTTAAGGAGGTATTATGCTTTATTGAGGTTAGAGAGACGGACTTTTCCGTATGTGTCCTCTCTCGGGAAGGTTGTAGACCGGTATATGTCTCCCTGGCAAGGTGTTGAGTGATTCTGCTTGGTTATCTAAAGCTAGACTAGGGGTAGGGTTACTGTGTCGTTGTCTCCGATGTGTGCAGTGTTAGCTAAGCCCTGCCCGACATCGACAGGTACTGTGGGAGCCTAAGTTGTCTTCGGGTGGGTTTACTTTGCGAGCAGCGCTTGTGGTGTGAGAGGGCCATAGCCTATCCCTCACAACATAGTGCTGCCTCTTTGTGTTGACTTCTGAGGGATCGCCAGGATAGAACTAGGTACTAGAGACCTAGATTTATCAAGAGAGCATCCCCGTCATATAACGTAATCTTCATTATACCACCTTCGGACAACGTTAGGCTACGAGCCGCATGCTCGCCCATTGTTGCCCTGCCTTGATACCCCAGCTAGACTTTATTAACTGAGCAGACACTGGTTAGAGATAAGCCCCCATTATTATATGTATGCAACATTATTATTCACTGCACTTTTGAGCTGAGGTTGTTGTTGAGTTGCACAACCCTAGTAGGCTGTTGCGTTGTGTCACGAAGCATTTCTTTAGTTGTCGAGCATTACTACCTTTGCGCAGTCTTTATTATTCGCCTGCCTATTATTACTATATGTCCTAGTATTTATTGTGACCCGTATTCTGCATTATAATTGTTCAAGATTCTTTACGAACATCTTCCCAGCATCAGACTTATTTCAGAAGTTTCCAGTTGATGTTGCAGGACTAGCATTGCACTTTCTTTAATACAGGAGTGCCAGTTATTTGAGTATCTACCGTAACGTTAATTAATCACATTAACTATCTTTTCTTTGTGTAACCTAATCGAGTAATCTTTTACTGTTTGAGAATAGGCTGTTTCATCGAGCATCAGCCTAGAGTGTGTGCACCAGTTACCGAGTCATAGGATACCTCGTTGTCCAGGCACGACTCAGGGCGGTAATGGTGTTTTGTTTTCCAGTGTTTAAGGCAGGGGTTGGATCTAATGTTACCGTTGTTGCATTTTGCCATTATCTAGTCCAATGTTGAAGAACCCTGTGTCTTTGAGAACCTGGATCGTAACAAATGGCGACCTAGCTCAGGATCTTGTGAACTAAGAGATACTTGCAGGATTGTTGTGGTCATTTGTTTTATTGAGGAATATAGTGGGCACGTTAATTTTTTTTTGGCAAAGTAGTATAGCACTTGAGAGTCTTCAGACATTTTTGGCAAGTGAATAGTGCTACATAAGAGTTTGGGGTACTTCTTTTCTGAATATTGTTGTGAGAAATTTTTGTGAGCATCATGTCTTATACCGGGTCAGAGGAGAATGGAGACACAGTACGTAATGTCGAAACTGAGGAACAGCAGCATGGTGAAAGGGTTAATCGGGTGAACTGTGAGGAGGATGCTAGGATATTTTTGCAATGGCCTGTTACTGCCGAGCGGTTGGAGGGTATGGATCGGTACGGTCTTCAATGCCTGGCCACAGCTATCGGTCATGCGGTTACTAGCAGCATGACCAAGGATAACTTGATAACGTGTGTACTGGGCAGGGTGACTGGTGAGCGAGATGGGTTGAGTGCTCAGAGCCCTTCGGCCATGCTTCCCCTACACTCGACTCCCAGCCATCCCAGTAGTTTGCCGACCCCGGGTACGCTTCCGCAGTTGGGTGGTGACTGGCAGGGTGGGTTGCCCCTGGGGGGACCACCGGTAATTTCAAACATTGTAGCACCTTCACCTCCTCAAGGGTTATCTCTAGAATTATTGTTTAAGCTCGAATTAGCTAAGCTTCAGCATCAGCAGCAATTAGAATTAGCCAAGATAGAAGAGAGAAAAACTATCAGTCAGCAGCACATAGAGCTGCCAAAAATCCAAGCTGATTTAGAGTCGACTAGGTACTGTGCCGACATGGACGTAGCGAAGTCGCGAGTAGAGACAACGGGACAGCGACTTGGGGCTGGTAACCGTGTTCATGAGCAGTCTCTCTCGCACTTATTGAAACTGGTTCCGGTGTTTGATGAGAGTGGTGTTACAGAATTTTTCGCACGCTTTGAGAAGAAGTGCCAGGAACACCAGTGGCCAGAGAATAAATGGGCAGCACTTGTATCCTCTAGATTAATAGGCAAGGGTCTTAAAGCCTACGATGCGTTGCCTATAGAATCTTGTATTATCTATGAGGAACTCAAGGAGGCTGTCCTGAGAGCATACGAACTACAACCAGAGACGTACAGGTTGAAGTTCCGGGGTGTTACCAAGGGTCGGGAGAGCACCTTTTTGGAGCATGCCCGGGAACTGTACGATGCTTTTGGGAATTGGCTGAGGTCGGAGAAAGCTACTACGTTTGACGACATTAAACAGTTGGTGCTTTTAGAGCAGTTTTTCAAATGCACGGGCGGCGACCTGACATTAAACCTTTTTTTTTTTTTTTTTTTTTTTAAGAGACAATGAACGGAGGAAGGAAAAACACAGATAAAACAAAAAGGTCCATGTGCCTAAAGGCATCCTCCATTCATAAAATGTTTGTAACAACTGGATTTAAACATTTGTTGATTGTAAGTTTGTGGAAAGCAATTCGAGGGAAGTGAAGAAAAGCAACCAAAAACTCTACAGGAGGCAGCTGAGATGGCTGACCTCCGGCTATCACTAATTCGTGGGTGCGGGTCTGCCCAGCATAGTGAGGCAGGTAACAAGGGGCGTGACGCCCCACCCCCCCGAGTTAGTGATATACCTTATGCAAACAAGTACAAGAGCCATGATACCAAGACTGACCACAAGACTAGCACCGTCCCATTTAAGAAGGGGCCGGGCCCTTCCCAGTACCAAGGGAAACCCAAAGGGGAGTTGGAGTGTTATCATTGTCATAAAAAGGGGCACTTTGCAAGAGTCTGTCCTAGCAAACCACCTACAGCAGCTGTGTCTTTGGCCTGCAACATTGGTGTGTCTCCGAAGCCATCTGAGTTTGCCCGGGGCAGTTCGTCAGAGGCTGAGGCACAGCCAATGCAGAAGCACCTGGGAGGCTCGAACCCTGCTCAGGATGTTTTTTGCGACCATAGAGGGCGGGGTTGCGTGATGTGGGCGGGGCGCAAGCATGGAGTAGAGGTCTTGCGTGATACAGGTGCTTCCCAGACTCTGATGAAAAACTTGACTGGCTACCCTATAAACGCGGCTCGGGTGGTGGTAGTGCAGGGTATTAATGTAACTCGGTCATACCCGCTGGTGCGGTTGGAGTTGGAGGTGTATGGTGTGGCACGTGAATTGGATGTCGGGATTGTGGAAAACTGCCAGTGGAGGGCGTCGACCTTCTTCTCGGCAACAACTTTGCAATGCCCGCTTCTGAGGTTCTACCCTTAGTCGTTGCCGAGAGGCCGGCCGACGTGAGTAGGGAAGAGCAAGAGTGGGTCGAGCGGTGCCAGACACAACCCATGGCGTGTGTTGTCACCCGAGCTCGGGCAGCTAAAGTGTCACAGCCTAGTCCTCCGTCTTCAGACCAGCGGAGGAACGATCAACAGGAGGAGGCTAAAGCTGGAGTTGGTTTTAAGAGTTTTGACTCGGCGGCTCTCCTGGGTGATTCAGTATTAGCACCATTACTTAATTCTGGAGTAGCCCCTGGGCCTGTCATCGAGAGTGACGAGGCTGGGCATGACGAGTCTCCACGACAGCAACGTTATGTACATCGAGAGAGACAGAGGGAGCAGCCCAGTATCGGGGAAGGTCATGCATTGCTCCGGGAGCAGTTAGATCGCTTGGCACCCTCAGATATACGTCGGTTGCAACTAGAGGACCCTGAGCTCCAAACGTGTGCTAATGGAGCTGTAGAGCTCAACGAGGACGGCGATGCACAGCCAGGAGATTTTTTTTATTTAGAAGGCATCCTCTATAGGCGTTTTCAAGACCCTAAACGTAGTTGGCAAGAGGGGTCCGGAGTAGTGGACCAGTTGGTGGTGCCACGGGAGTGCAGGGATAGCCTACTGAGGTTGGCGCATGACATACCACTGGCAGGACATCTAGGGGTGAGAAAAACGGTGGCGGCTTTAGAAAAATTGTTTTGGTGGCCGGGGTTGAAGGGGCAGGTGGTAACCTGGATAGCAAGGTGTCATACGTGCCAGAGGGTTGGAAAACCTAACCAAACAATTCCGAGAGCCCCGTTGCACCCCATTCCTGTCAGTGGACCGCCCTTCAGAAAGGTCATCATTGATATGGTCGGACCCCTACCCCCTACTAGTGCCGGTAATAAATTTCTATTAACTATCATGGATGTGGCCACTCGTTATCCTGATGCATATCCAATGAGAAATGGCACGGCGAAAACTGTTGTCCGGAACCTGCTCTTGTATTGCTCGCGGTATGGTTACCCGCAAGAGGTGCAATCGGACCAAGGCTCTAATTTTACATCTAATCTGTTCAAACAAACTATGATTCAGCATGGCATCAGCACTGTCGTCTCTTCTGCGTATCACCCGGAGAGTCAAGGGGTGTTGGAGAGGTGGCACGCCACGCTGAAAAGCATGCTTCGATGTTACTGCGCAGAGAATGGAAAGGATTGGGACCTTGGTCTGCCGTATGTTTTGTTCGCGGCAAGCGAAGTACCTGGAGAGAGTCTCGGTTTCAGTCCGAATGAGCTTGTTTTCGGGCATCAGGTGAGGGCTCCTCTCCACATGGTGAAGGAGATGTGGGAGGGCACTAGGCATATTGTTCTGCAAGATAAGTTGCAACCTCTTGTTCCTGAGCCACAAGAGGAGTTGTTTACTAGGCTGTGGCAGTTCCGTCCGCATGTTTGTTGCTTCTCCAGGCCTGATGTACGGGATAGAATCCGACACGGAGGCTGGAGACAGTGCAAAGCTCGAGTTGGTTCCCTACCGTGTGAATCCTGCTCGACAGCCTGTTGTGAAGGCGGAGCTGGACGGCGTGTGGAGAGGGGGTCTGAGGGATGAGGGATATCGTGAGTGGTCGTTGCCAGTGGCTTTGCAACCTGAGTTTGGTGGCAGAGTCCGTGTGTATGTTGATTGCAAGAATGTGGAAGCATTATCCCTGACAGACGCCTATCCATTACCCAGAGTTGACGACGCCATAGACCGCTTCGGGGCTGCCTCGCTCATCACGAAGGTAGAACTAGTGAAGGGTTATTGGCAGGCCCCGTTACCGGAAAGAGCGAAGAGAAGTGCCAGTATTGCGATGAACTGGACAGTTTATCAGTGTCAGGTGTTGTTGTGCTGCCGGAACACAAGTTGGATGTGTGGCATGCTAAGGGCACTGATAATGTTTTGGCTTTGTTTGCAGGAGAACCCTCGCTGCTCAGTCAGTGTATGTCGTGGGTGGAGGATCCGGGGTAGGCTACCACAGTATGTTGGTATAGCCTCCTGTCTTGGCTCGCGGTGTATTTTTGCGCTGGTGCTTGTTAGCTCGCGTGTGTAGCATCAGCGTAGGGTCGCAGGGCAGGAGTTGTTGGCTTTGATTAGAAGAAAGTTAGGCTACATCTATAGTAGCCGCCAAAAACAACATTAAATTAAATATGAAAAATTAAATAAAAACTCTTTCTTTTAGATAATTAATTTTAAGATAATATTGTAGCTGAGTACTGAGTGCAGATGATTTTCCATCAGTAGGCTGTGCTTCTTAAAGCTCGCTCTGGGAGCACGATGTTATGAATTAATGTATTATATTTGGGAAGGGTGATAAGATTTTTTTTATATATAAATGTTGTTGTATTTTTTTTGAGGAGACTGAGCTTGCATTCCATGAGTGGCAGAGTGGTTAGGAGTGGCAGATTCTAGCGACATTCTGCCTGTTCAGATATGGGCTCATGGTTGAGTGTCCCATATCTTGGGGGGGGTGTGACGCCTCCCGGCGTTAGCAGAATGGTTGCGTGGGGCATTGCAGCTCGCTAGCGCTCGCCAGGATGGGGGGATGGGCTACAGTTGTCCTAGAATGATCTGCTTTATTTAATTAGTGTCGTGTTGCCACAGACAGTCTAGAAATGGTCTTTGTTTTGGTCTGTGACCGCGCCTTGTATTTTATATTCGCTATAATATAAATGTTGCTTGTGTGGGAGGCGAGCGAGAGAGGGTGAGGGAGTACACCTGGCAGCGGGGTGAGCTATGACGCGGCTCGCTTGGGCGCTGACGGCGTTGGCGGCCGGGTGGTCAACTAGTCCCTTCCCATCGCGGCCTCGTATTCTTTACCAGCTCAGAGCTTGCCTGACACGCGTATCGCATACACCCTTTGCAATTCTGTCCCCCATACTCACCACTTTGCATACTATTTCTCTCTCTCGACTTCTCCTTTCTCATTCTCTACTCTTTATTAAACTCAACATCCCTTCTGGTTTCAGCATAGACGTTCACCATCGACCAGTCGTATTGTACGCGAAGCTCTCAGATATTTCCATGTATTAGGTTAAGGAGGTATTATGCTTTATTGAGGTTAGAGAGACGGACTTTTCCGTATGTGTCCTCTCTCGGGAAGGTTGTAGACCGGTATATGTCTCCCTGGCAAGGTGTTGAGTGATTCTGCTTGGTTATCTAAAGCTAGACTAGGGGTAGGGTTACTGTGTCGTTGTCTCCGATGTGTGCAGTGTTAGCTAAGCCCTGCACGACATCGACAGGTACTGTGGGAGCCTAAGTTGTCTTCGGGTGGGTTTACTTTGCGAGCACAGCGCTGTGGTGTGAGAGGGCCATAGCCTATCCCTCACAACATAGTGCTGCCTCTTTGTGTTGACTTCTGAGGGATCGCCAGGATAGAACTAGGTACTAGAGACCTAGATTTATCAAGAGAGCATCCCCGTCATATAACGTAATCTTCATTATACCACCTTCGGACAACGTTAGGCTACGAGCCGCATGTTCACCCATTGTTGCCCTGCCTTGATACCCCAGCTAGACTTTATTAACTGAGCAGACACTGGTTAGAGATAAGCCCCCATTATTATATGTATGCAACATTATTATTCACTGCACTTTTGAGCCGAGGTTGTTGTTGAGTTGCACAACCCTAGTAGGCTGTTGCGTTGTGTCACGAAGCATTTCTTTAGTTGTTGAGCATTACTACCTTTGCGCAGTCTTTATTATTCGCCTGCCTATTATTACTATATGTCCTAGTATTTATTGTGACCCGTATTCTGCATTATAATTGTTCAAGATTCTTTACGAACATCTTCCCAGCATCAGACTTATTTCAGAAGTTTCCAGTTGATGTTGCAGGACTAGCATTGCACTTTCTTTAATACAGGAGTGCCAGTTATTTGAGTATCTACCGTAACGTTAATTAATCACGTTAATTATCTTTTCTTTGTGTAACCTAATCGAGTAATCTTTTACTGTTTGAGAATAGGCTGTTTCATCGAGCGTCAGCCTAGTGTGTGTGCACCAGTTACCGAGTCATAGGATACCTCGTTGTCCAGGCACGACTCAGGGCGGTAATGGTGTTTTGTTTTCCAGTGTTTAAGGCAGGGGTTGGATCTAGTGTTACCGTTGTTGCATTTTGCCATTATCTAGTCCAATGTTGAAGAGCCCTGTGTCTTTGAGAACCTGGATCGTAACATAAGCTTGTTGTTATTCCAATGGGAGGTACAGAAATATCATGGCAATTACAATAGCTAGCCCCTCAACTTTCCCTTCATAATTGCTGAGGGGCACAGGGCCTTGGGTGGGGCTTTGGTTTCCAGGGCGTCTCCGCACCCTCCTCAGCTCCCCGCCTTGGTGTGGCTTCGGTTACCTGGGCTTTATTAGTGGTAACACGGAGGGCTTTGTGGGGGCGGTCGGTTATGGCCTTGGTCTTGCTCGGGACCTTGAGGCTGCTCGGCCAGACAGCCTGGGGAACAGCAACATCAACAACAGCTAGCGTATACTATTGAAGGGCTAGCTATACGGCAAAACTATATTAACCCTTTCAGAACGGTCTCTTTTAGGTTATTCTAGCTATATTTTTGTGTTTTTTTGCAGCTTAGGATGGTAGTCAAAGGGTTAATTATTTAAATGGTGTGTAGTAGTTTTATTTGCGAGAGATCTTTCTTATAATTATATACTGACTAAAATCATCTAATGGTAGCCAGAATATAATAGTAAGACGTCCCCTGCATTTATATCCTTAACCCATTCTGTGCCGGCGACTTATTTTTAACTTTATTCTTGGTACTATTAAGCGATATAATTAAGCTTAAAAGGCCCTCAGCAACTAACAGCCTTCGAACTATCTCACTTAAGTCTTTTATAACCATAGATCCTACATAAACAGCACAAAATTGTCTAAATATAGCTAGCATAAACTTAAAAGGACGTCGCCGGTACAGAAGGGGTTAATTAACACCGATAATAATAGGGAATACGGCCCTTTGTGCATTTGCTTTCTTTTCGGTTCACCCTGACTATTTCGGGTATTTTTGAAGCAATTATTAATATGGAATCATAAACTTAATTAATCTTTAACCCTTCTTTAGCGGCCTATGCGGTTTATTTATATGTACCGCCCAGCGGGGTGTTTTTAGCCAAAATAGGGCTGTTTACGTGATCATTTTCATGCCTAAATAAGACCCAGAATGTAAAACAAGATCTATCCCTGAAAGGGCATAAACAGAGCTTTCGAATGACACCATAACAATCCTTGTATGATGGCTAGTTTTCTTGCAATAACCGTGCAACGCGAGTGCAAAAAGCAGGTAATTAGCCACTTTCCCCATACAATTCAGTATGTAGCGAGTGAGAGAGGGAGGAGGGAGCTGAGATTCGTGTCAGTAGGTTCGCCGCGGTGGTCTGGAGCAGTCATACGCTCGCTAGTCTCCTGCCACCACTTGTCTCTCTCTCTCAGCAACATTACGTGCTGAAATTGCCACTCGACCTATGTCGAGCGCCGCCACATAGTCCAGCTTTATTAAAAACGACTTATGTGGTGAGCCGCTTTTTAAGGGTTAAGGTGATAATAGTGTGTTGATGTGTCTCGTTTGATCGTTATTTATGTTGTGGGTTATCCTTTTGTCTAACCTTATTATGCTATATTCAGTCGTCTTTCTAATTCAACTGTTTTCCGTTTATTATTAATTTTGTTTCACTGGTATGTATTATATATTATTGTATACAGTGCGTATAAGACTAATGTAATTAACCGAACACATGACTGTGATAATCATACAATCATTCCGACACACACATACACACACACACACACACACAACTACAAACCCGATTACACACACACACACACACACCTACACTAAAGAATGTCCTATACACTACAATTCCCCCAAGCTGTCTCTACTGGTTTTTTTTGTATATCCTTGTTTTGTTCTCTACCGAGGATTAACCTCCCATTGTAGTAGGCTGTACCTGACCCTACCTGTACGGGCTTGTAAGCCACTCCCTCTTTACCCTTTTCAACTCCTCACCTGACACTACCATAAGATACCATTGGATAAGAGAAGAGCATATATGCATGTAATGTGCAAATATTTGTGTATATGTATGTCTGTGTGTATGTGCTGTCAATGGTTCGAGCCCGGCTGAGAATATAAGATATATAATATATATATATGTACTGTACGTGTATTTGTATAATCATATGCACATATGTATGTAAATATACGTACATATGAGCGAGAACATATTGCTCACTAGCGCAACTTCTTATTATAAATCTATGCATAAGCATTATCTATTATTAAGTGTTCTTGTATCTTCATCCATGTATTTCCACCCTTAACAATAGAATGCCCAGCTTTTACACATTTCGCCTTCTATCACACACACACACACACAAGCACACACACACACACACCTACACTAAAGAATGTCCTATACACTACAATTCCCCTAAGCTGTCTCTACTGTTTTTTTTTATATCCTTGTTTTGTTCTCTACCAAGGATTAACCTCCCATTGTAGTAGGCTGTACCTTACCCTACCTGTACGGACTTGTAAGCCACTCCCTCTTTACCCTTTTCAACTCCTCACCTGACACTACCAAAACAGTTCTTGTATGTATGTATGTTTGTGTGCATACGTGAGCGTTTGTGTATACGGGCATGTGCACACTTACTGCATGTTTTTATGTTCTTATATATGTATGTATATGTATGCGTATGTATGTGTATATATGTATGTTCTGTATATGAGTAAGTAAAATAAATGTGTATATGTACTGTATATCACTTACTCTCATGGTTAATTTATGATAATTTGTATTTTGCACCTGCATCATTATTGTATTTATTTATTTTTTTGTAAACTGAGCTTACCATCTTCATATCTATACATCTCATGTTCATCCACTAAATTGTAAAATGTGTATTTTCAGCTCATGAGGCTGCCATTCTTTAATAAACCGTTTATTATTATTATTATTATTATTATTATAAACCCGACTACACACACACACACACGACTACAAACCTGACCCCCCCCCCCCCCCACACACACACACACACACACACACACACACACACACACACACACACACACACACACATATAATGCATGGAGGAACAAAGGAAGATTGTTTATTTGTGGAAGAGAACTTCAAGGAGAATGGTACAAAGGAGAGAGAGAGAGGGAGAGAGAGAGAGAGATAGATTCATATTTACAATATTTACATTGTATTTGTTTTAACATAATGGGTGTATACACCAATTAATACAAATATTTGCTATGATAGTTTAAATATTAATATATTGCCAAATTTCGACAAACAAATAATAACAAAACATTTAATTTAGATTATAATAAAGAAAAATAAATAACAGTCGAAAGAATTGTTGGCTTATAGAAACAAATAATTCAAAACATGTAATTATTTAGATTATTGAAAATAAAAATAATAAAACCGTCGAAAAAATTGTGGGCTTATAGAAAAAAATAATTAAAAAAAGCTGTAATTATTAAATATAGAAATAATAATAATAATAATAATAATAATAATAATAATAATAATAATTAAAGTAAAAAGGCCATCCACCAATCAACGCGCCCCCTTTTACCTTCCCTCTAAATCAGCTGAGTTTGACACTTCAGGCTCACAACATAAATATGCCACGCCTTCCCGGCCGACCAATCAGAAGCCTCCATTTTCGGAGCGGACGGCTACGTGTACCGCCACACCTTTAAACTCGCTCTCACTTTCTTCACCGGCCATTTCCTCTGGTTGCAATGGGTCTAATACATCAGTGCCAGCCCTATATTCCCGTAAGCCACTAAAAGAAATTTGCAACCAGCTTCCAGGAACATATTATGAAGAGAGAAGAGTGGAGGCGAAAAGAGAGAGAATTCAAGACGCGAGGGTGGCCGAGCGGCCGGCTCAGCCAATCACAGCGCCGGAGAGCGGGAGGCGTGACTATATTAAGGGGGTGGGGGAGGCTGCAGCGGTCATTCACCTCTCGGAACCCACTGGGCGCGTTTCTTGCAACCGACTTCCTCTCCCCCCCTTGGGCACCAAAGGGAACTCGGATCCACTTATTCCAGCCACCCAGCCCTCACCAAATGTTCCAGTAAAGACCACCTCAGGCTTAGCATCGCTCTCTCCTACTAGACGGATACACCTTCATTATCCGGCCGCCTGTCGTCACATCGCTGGCATGCATACCTACAGCCAAGCGATTCAAGAGGAACGACAGATAGTAGACGGGAGTGAGAATTTCCAGAAGAGCTATTGGCCAGCTCTGAGGTGGTGAAATTGTTCCAGCACACTCCTAGCAGTATACAATATATATATTTTTAACACCTAACGAGCGGCCTAGGCGGTAATTTATATGTACCGCCCAGCGGGGTGTTTTTACCCTAAATAGGGTTGTTTACGTGATCATGTCCATGCCTAAATAAGACCCAGAGCGTAAAACAAGTATCTATCCCTGAAAGGGCATAAACAGAGCTTTCCAATGACACCCCAACCATCCTTGTATGACCGACCGCTAGTTTTCTTGCAACGATCGCGCAACACGAGTGCAAAAACCACGTAATTAGGTACTTTCCCTACATAATTCCCTGTGTAGCGAGTGTGAGGGGGGAAGGAAGGGCGATTTTTACTTCAGTTGGCCCACCGCGGTGGTGTGCGACGGTCATAGCCTTACTACGCTCCTCACACCGCTCAGCTCTCTCTCTCTCTCTCTGCAACATTACGTGCTGAAAATGGCACATGACATAAGTTGTGAACCGCCACTTAGTCCAAATTTCTTTCACACGACATAAGTTGCGCGCCGCCAATAAAGAGTTAAAGGACCCATATTGGGCCCAAACCAGACTTAAGGAAAGAGAGAAAATGCGTGACTAACCCAGTGGTTCCATGATAATTGATGTGTCCTTATAGGACAAACTAAAGAGAAAAGATACTAGATTTTTGTTTATAAATAAAATTATGATGTGTTAAGAGGGAAATAGTTATTCTTGTTAGAGAAGGCTCCATGCCGATTAGCTATAACTAGTATAGGATCTCATAGGACAGCAAATAGATATTAATAGTAAAGTAAAAGGGAATAATTCTTGAGGATAGACACGCAACTATAAGGCTCGAGGGGAATAAATAATAGTTGCCATTAGACTAGTTTTAGTTTGAGAAATAGGTAGGAAGGACACTAGTCCGTATGAACAACGAAATCTTTGGTTATAAAGGAAACATTATCTATTATCATAGTTAAAGGAATATTCGATCAGTTCTGTGTTAAGCATTACGGGTGTTAAGTCCAGGATAATATTGTAATCATAAGAATCTATGTAAAAGGATAAAAGCGGAGAATCTTGTCCATGTAGAGTTATTGAGGTACTGCTTACATTAGTAAATGTATTGTATATGGTTAGGAGGAAATATTAATTAAATGGTCATATGTAGGAACGCCTTGGTCTCTGGAGTAGATATAGTAGGCCCGGTAAAAGTATATCCTTCCGAAGTTTAGTTTAGGAATATAACTCTTGTTTTAGATAAGTGAATAAAGGTATGATTCATTGATGCCCTGGTCTCTGGAGTAGACACAGCAGGGCTCGGTAAAAACCATATTATTTTAGAAACTAGTAACGTGCCTTTGGATCGAAGCCGACTTGAGTCAATATCTGAATATCGGGAATCCAAATAGGGAGTAACGGGAGTTCTAGGGTTCCAAAGTACAACCTATGGTGGGTCGACGTATTATTCAATCCGTGTCTTGAACTCATCTCGGCCCGAACAGAGAAACAGTTATTAGTGTAGCAGCAAGTTTGTTAAATAAAGTATACGAACTTCTAAATGACTCGATTTATCCCCCACTCTAGTAGTATATTCGAAATAAGAAAATAAGTACTACAATAATAATAATCGTTATAGTACTTAACTTAAAATCACTGTTCTACTAGGGTGGGAATAATTCGGCAGTTGTTTGGAAGTTTGAGCTGTTATTTAACAAACTCCCAAGGAAACCAAAATCCGCATAGCAACTGATTCTCTGTTCGGGTCAAAACGGGTTCAAACTGAAGGGTTGAATACCTACGACTGCTCAATATAGATTGCACTTCGGCATTGTTACATTCCCATTACTACCTATCTGGACAATTGCTATTCAGAGTTTTGACCTACTTCGACTCTGAGCCAAAGGCACATCATTATATTCACAATGGTGGATAATACTACAATACAATTCTCCCTCAATGTGTCTTTGAATCACTTTAGCAATATTAGGACCTATTATTTGATCATCGGAAACATTTATTCCTGTTCAATGACATGTTCTTAAATCACCATAATCTTATTATACACGATTAATAAATCAATATGTATTTACAACACTTTGACCATATTAGGAAACTATTATTCACTCAACGCGTCCTTAACAATGCTAAACAAACTACGAAATTATTAGGTTTCTATATCACCTTGACAATATCAATACACTATTATTAAATCAACGCGTTCTCAAATCCCCCTAACAATATTAGACACAATTACTAAATCAACAGGTATATATATCACCTTGACAATATCAGAACGCTACGTCCATATATCACCTTAACAATGTTATAAATTATTATTCAATCAAATAGATCCTTAAACTACTGAGCTAGATAATGATGCGCAATCTAAAGCATGCTGTCGATGAGGTGAATATCTAATTAATAAATGCTGGTTCCTTATAACAAAAAGAGTGTTTGCATAGGGTTGGGACTGAAGCCCTTTTCTAATTATTTCTGCAGCTAGATCTAACCTATTCTGCAAATCCTACTTCTTTATTCCACCTGCTTTGTGGACATCAACCCTTTTCCCCTTAGTCCTAGACCCCCGGAGAACTGGGCAGGTGAGCCTCGTTGGCTCAGTAACATAAGCTCAATCAACTATCTCCCCTCTTGGCTTTATCCCAAAAACTCCCAATTAATATGAACTATCATTTTACATAAGACCCTATAAGATCCTGTACTATTGCTAGCTAACTGGCTGGATGCCTTACTAACAATAACAACTAATCTCTCAACACATCATCTCTTTATTGCATCAATTGTATAATCATGTTCTTTGATTGTCCTATAAGGACACATATATTTTATTGTTGGAACACAAGGGCTGAGTCTAGAATGTTATCTTCAGTAAGTCTGTTTGGGCCCTTAACCCCTTCTGTACCGGCGATGTCTTTGTTATTTTGGCTAGCTGTATTTAGCTTATTTTGTGCAGCTTAAGAAGGTTATGTGGTAGTAAAAAGAGTTAAGTGAGATAGTTCGAAGCCTGTTTATTGTTGGAGTTTTGTTTTAAACTGAATATAATCGTCTAATGGTAGCCAGAGTAAAGTTAAAAAGACGTCTCGGTAAAGAAAGGATTATGGGATTATGCTCACTACCATCCACCACCTGGTTACAATCTCGTATTGCTTGGCTTATTTTTATTTATTTTTTATAAATACCGGCCCAGGAGTTTCTGGCCTTTTTTGGAACCACAATTATGATGAACTGGCGACCTATTTTGATAAACCACTTGAGTCACCAATATCATATTACTGGGATTCACTATACTCTGTTTCTTATCAGCTGACGGTAAATTGAAATCCTTAGCAACTGATTTCTCGATAAATAGTGAAAATATATGAAACTACTATGTATCTGAGTCATAAGTATGCCAAGTTTTCATAATTACCATTATATTTCGGCAGCAGATCTTCGTAATAGCCGAATAATCAATAAGAAAACATGGCAATTCACCGTCAAATTAAGGGGGGATGGTTCACTTTTTGGGCGATTTTTGCATGTATTCATTTTTTTTCTAGTTTCTTCCCTAGACCTCCATCATCAAAAAGCATCCATTAGATCCCCCTTCTAGATTAATCTGTACATTTTTCGGTAGAAAATTTCCCGGCCAAAGGCCGGTTCTTCCAACATTACAGGCTCACTATCGTTCGCCAGGGAAAAAATCGACACCTAAATAGCACGAAAGGTCTAAATATTGACGAAGAAATGGACCGAAAAGTCTTAAAATCGACTAACTAATGGGGCAAACATCTTAGCATCTGAAAACTAATGGGGCTAAACATGAGGGAGAAAGTGGTCCAGAAAACAGGCCCATCCCCCCTTAAATAAGACTGGGTATATATAGTAAACTCTCACCTTGCTTGTGGCATTATAAAGTGTTCAACTATTCATGATTACCGATGATTAGGTACACTCGGATACCATAGTCTCTAACCAACTCATACAAATTCCTGGACTTCACCTATTCCTGACTATGGAAGTATATATCTGGGAACCAAATTATGAATACAAATGTCTATAAATCGACTACAAAACTATATATGCTATTTTTTGAAAAGGAAGTTTTATCCAAAAATTAATCCAAGTAGTTATAATTGCATACATAAACATATGGGGGTCGACAAATTCTTATGAGTGGGCTAGGGACTATGGCATCCGAGTGTACATTACATCAAGATGTTTGTTCCATGTAATATTTGGATGCTAGTGCTGGTTACTATGATTGTTAGGACAGTTTCAAACATTATTGCACTTACGATCTGCCCTGAAAAATAGAAATGCTGTGTGTTCTGCCGGTTTATTATTCAGATTAAGGGGAGGCAGACCGTTTTTCTGAACCCCCTTCTCCCTACTGTTTAGCCCCACTAGTTTTGAAATTATAAGACGTTCGGCCCATTAGTTTGACGATTTTAACACCTTTCGCCCTATTTCATTGTCAATGTTATGCCCTTTCGTGCCATTTAGGTGTCGATTATTTCCTGGCGAGCGATAATGATCCTGCAATTTTAAGAGGAACCGGCCTTCGGCCGGAAATTTTTCTACCGACAAATGTACAAATTTATCTTAAAGGGGGGTCTAGGGGGTGTTTTTCTAAGCTTGATGGAGGTCTAGGGAGGAAACTAAAAAAATATATGAATCAATTACTTAATAGACCAAACAAACGGTCAGTCTCCCCTTAAAGGAGGTGACCTGCTTTTTTTTCTCTTTCTTGGTTGTATCCATTTGGTCCCATTTAGCTTGTTTTAAGACATTTATTCCCCATCCAGATGTCGATGTTTTCCTGGTGAGCGATTTTATGGAGAAATCCGGCTTCGCCTGAGACATTTTTCTATCGAATTTTTTTTTAAATTAGCCTGCTGTCTTAACACATCCAAAATATGGTGGCTCGCTATCGCTCGTCATGTATAAATCAACACCTGGATAAGGATAAACGTCTGAATGGGGCCGAATAGATACAACCCAGAGAGACAACAAAAGCAGGTCTTATAAAGGTTTATGCCACCTCTCGATACTATCACATGAAACAACGGTGCTCATAATACCTTATTAAGGGGGGATATGGGACTTTTCTAGGCCCACTTCTCCCTCATGCTTAGCCCCATTAGTTATGAGATTGTAAGACGTTTATCCTATTAGTTAGGCGACTTTAAGACCTTCACCTCATTTCTTTGTCAATATCAACATCTTTCGTACTCTTTAGGTGTCGATTTTTTCCTGGCGAACGATAGCAAGCCTGTAATTTTTCTACCGAAAAAATGACACATTTAAATTGAAGGGGGTCTTGAGTGTGTGTGTGCGTTTTTTTTTTTTTTTTTTTTTTTTTAAGCTTAATGGAGGTCTAGCGAGGAACTAAAAAAATAAATAAATATATGGATCCATAGACCAAAAATTAAACCCTACCCCCTTACGCAAAACAGTGTGAATTTCAGAGCAGAATTATCTATACTGAATACTGTATAATCCCTTTCACAAGCCTTTTCTATCATATATCGATAAATTTGTAATGTGTAATACCTCCGAGAAAAACGACCACTCACCTCGAAGGTCATCGAATATAGTTTTATTTTTGTCTGATTAATACTTTCTGTAAATAATGAAAACTTTTTTGATACACCCTATATATACGATCTGTCTGTCTGTCTGTCTGGGGTTTTGTTCTCTGTCTGTCTTTCTGTCTTTCTCTCTGTCTCTCTGTCTGTCTTTCTCTCTGTCTATCTTTCTGTCTTTCTCTCTGTCTGTCTTTCTGTCTTTCTCTCTGTCTGTCTCTATTTCTCTCTTTCTCTCTGTCTCTCTCTTGCTTCTTATATATAGAATTATGTTGTTTATATATTTTTATTTATTTTAGTATATCTATCTATGAAGAAAAAATTGCATCAAATTGCAAAGTGTTGAGAAGAAAATTTTAGTGATATTATAATTCCCACAAATATAGTGAGCGAATAGACACCTGCATTAACATTATTTGGTCCGACGTGTTCTTGGGTTATTACGATAATCTGCTTAAGGGGGCCCACCTCGTTTTTTTTTTCTTCTCTCTCCCTCTGTCTCTGGGTTGTATTCATTCGGCCCCATTCACCCTACTGATTTAAGACGTTTATCCCCATCCAGGTGTCGATTTTTTCCTGGCGAATGGTAGCAAGCCAGCATATTTAAACAAAATATTTTACAGCATGCTAAATTTGTACATTTTTCGATAGAAAAATGTCTCCGGCGAAGTCGGATTTCTTCATACAATGCTGGCTCGCTATCACTCGCCAGGAATAAATCGACACCTGGATGGGGATAAACGTCTAAATACAGTAGGCTGAATGGGGCCGAATGGATACAAGTCAGAGAAAGAGAGAAAAGTAGAGAAAAAAGCAGGCCACCTCCCTTAATTCTTATTGAAACTTTTGCTTGCTTTTGTTATTTTCGAGGAGCGTATTTTAGTTTGTCCCCTAGACTAACAATTAAATATGCCTTCGCAGACTTCCTCCAAACTAAAACAAAAAGTCAACTGCTTAAATATGAGAGTGCCGTTGTAAGTGCTCTATGAATTCTAGTTATATTATCCTTATTGTGTAGGTAAACTATAGTTCATCCTGTATAGGTTGACCAGAAATCCTGACCCCTAATCTCTAACTCAAAAAGAGCTACTGCAAATGGGCTGTAAGTTTTTACACCTATTGTCTGGATGACTCTTCCCAAATGGCAGATATATTACTTCGATTACTCCCGTCGTTTTTGCATTATAGACGTTAGTGGTTAAGATGTTTTACCTAATTAAAATGAGTAGATTATAGTACTTGTGTCTGGGTTGTGTGCGTGTGTGTTGGTGTGGGTGTCGGTGTGGGTGTGTGTGTTTATATAATAACACGTACCACGGCTGTTATAACATCGGTACAGTGTAAGCCGCTTATCTTTGACAAGAGCAACGGTTATTAATTAATGTTGATTAATTAAGCTAGCCCTATGGTTTATCATTGACAACCCAACTATATATTTTTTAAAATAATTACTTACAACATAAACATCACAATTTATATTATTGAATTTCATTACGTTGAAATATTAGCCGCATTGCTAGAGAACGTGGGAGTAAAGTCTCTCTCTCTCTTTCTCCTTCTGATAAGTCTGATAACCACTTTTTGTTATTATTTCAGCTGCATTTAGACGATTTGATAAAGCTTCGGAAGGATATATGGTAGCTAAAAGAATTAATTCAGATAGTCTGCAGCTTTTTAATGTGCTGAGGTCCGTCCTAAGCTAAATATAGCCGTCTAACAATTGCCAGACTATAATGAAAAGGACGTCACCGGTACAGAAGGGGTTAAGTGCACTTCATGCAAAGAAGGAATATATTATTTACAATATCTAAACCAAGGGTGGACGTTTTGAATCCCCCACCCCCTTCATTTGTTTCGCTTCATTACTTTGGCGATCTGAAGAAGTTTCACGTCATTAGTTACGCGAGTGATAGACGTTTCGCCCCATTGAAACATTGTTTATACCGGGGTGAACGATCACAAGCCTGCAATTTAGGAGAAATCTGCCTTCAGCCGGGAAGTGCTTCATGTCCAAATTTAGCTTTATGTGTGTGTGTGTGTGTGTGTGTGTGTGTGTGTGTGTGTGCGTGTGTGTGTGTGTGTGTGTGTGTGTGGGTGTGTGTGTGTGTGTGTGTGTGTGTGTGTGTTGGGTGTGTGTGTGTGTGTGATGTGTGTGTGTGTGTGTGTGTGTGTGTGTGTGTGTGTGTGTGTGTGTGTGTGTGTGTGTGTGTGTGTGTGTGTGTGTGTGTGTGTGTGTGTTTAGGTTCAAAACTCCCAAGCCCATAATTGGCAAAGTAAAATTGTCATAGATGATTCGTCCTCAATTTTAATGAAATGTAATACAATTTCCCATAACCAAAGATTCAGACACTTATATTTGTCCACTCCTTCGGGGATCATGGCGTCAGGCAATAGATAGATAAATAGTATGAAGGAGACAAAAGGCAGGCTGCCTATGACGAGCGTCTTTCCCAAAGCCAAAGGAGTGACAGAGCCAAATTCAAGGGAGTTCAAAGCAGTCTAAGTAATAGGATGAAGAAAAGATTGATTGAGGAAGATAATTTCAGAGTTTCTCTTGTTGAGGAGAATAAAGACTTGAGAAATTTTACTAATTCTTGTGTTGGAGAGAAGGACAGAATAGGAGTGGGACTGTTTTGAAAGGCAGGCGCCTCGCACTCGCCGCAAGGGAGAGAGAGTTTTGAAGAACACTGATTGTTGTAATAGCGATAAAAGGGTAAAAGATATGCAATATTGCGGTGTGTAAAAGAGATTTTAGGGAACTAGAAAGAGGAAGCGAGTTGATGAGGCGAAATGCTTTTGACTCTACTCTTTCGAGCAGTGCGGTATGGGTGGAACCACCCCACACATGTGACCATTGCTCGATATATGGGTGTACTCTGCCCCTATACTGAGCAAGAAGCTGTGTGGGGGTGAAGAACCCACGGAGACGGTTGTTTTTAGCAAGAATGTTAATATGATCTTTCCAAGAAAGGTCTGGTAAAAAAGATACACCAAGAATATTGAAATATGATGAAGGGTTGATTTGTGTATTTTTGAAGAGTAATTGACAGTCTTGTGGAAGATTGCGACAGGTGGGTAGTGGGAGAAATTGTGTGTTGGAGGCATTGAACTTAACAAGATTTTCTCTGCTCCAATCAGAATTAATTGATACATCAGAAGACGGGCGTGCTATGGCCTCGTCACATGAGTCTTGGAGGGATTGTATGATGGGTTGTTGTGATAAACTAGTTGAATTGTGTAAGGTAGAGTCATCAACATATGAGTGGATAGGAAAAGAGGTACAATTGAGGAGATCATTAATGAATATTAGAAAGAGAACTGGAGACAGGACAAAACCCTGAGGAACACCGGAGTTGATAAGTTAAGGAAGTGAGTGATGGCTGTCTACAACTGCAGCTATGGAACGGTCAGAAAGAAAAATAGAGACAAAGGCACAGATAGAGGGATAGAAACCGAAGGAGGGTACTTTAGATTCGTGTCAGACTCCATCCAAGTCTTTCGATATGTCTAGCGCAATAGAAAAAACGTCTCACCGAAGTCCCGAAAAGAAGATGACCAAGAGTTAGTAAGTTAAGCAAGGAGATCGCCAGTAGAGTGGTGATTGGTGCGCTGTTATCGGAAACAATTATGAAGGTAGATTATTTTAGGTAGCTGAATTATTATGCATCTCAAGGGCAGTTTTTCTTATTTCCTGTACCCCCTTCTCCCTCATCTTTAGCCCCATTATTTTTTAGATTTTAAGACGCCTGCCCCATTAGTTTGGCGATTTTAAGACCTATTGTGCCATTAGGTGCAAATGTTGTCCTGGTGAGCGATAGCGAGCTTGTATTTTAGGGGGAACCGACCTTCGGCCTTGACAGTTTTCTGCTGAAAATTGGACAAATGTATTTCAAAGAGGAGTCATGGGGATGTTATTTCAAAGAGGAGTCATGGGGATGTTATTTTAAGTATGATTAGGTTTTGGGAGTAAACTACAAGAAATTCTTAACCTCTTCAGCGCGATTACACTTTATTGCCTTTGATTAAGGCTAAAATTATACGATTTTATGCAGTTTAAGAAGAATTCAGAGAGTTGTTGTTGTTATTGTTGTTCCCCAGGCTGTCTAACCGAACAGCCCCAGGTCCCGAGCAAGGCAAGTGCCCCAACAGAACCCTCCCAGCTTTACCACTAGGAAAGCCCAGGTGTACGAAGCTGCTCCCAGGGCTGAGGAGGGTGCGGAAATGCCCTGGACACCAAAGCCCCACTCAGGGCCCTGTGCCCCTTAACAATTATGAAGGGAAAGTTGAGGGGCAAGGGAAATATGTGACGCTTTGGCTCCCAGTCTGCCAACCTCTAGGTTGGTAGTAGAGAGGTCAATCTGCGGAAGAGACGCCGCCACTTGAGATCTAGAAAATATATAAGCGAAAGGAACAGTCAGAGTAAGCTATGGGTATGTCAAATAATGCTAAATTTTCACTCTGATAGACCAGCCCATCACCACATGACTAGAACCCAATCCTCTCGGCATCAGCTAGGAAAGGCCCTAGAAAGGCGCCTTTGGCGGGGGGATAGCTCCCCTATGTCAACCACATTCGGGGGTTTATTGAGATCGTATTTACCCTTTTGAGTCCTAGAAGTAGATTATAAGCTAAGACAATCGTCTAGTGGTAGCCTGTAGAATGTGATGAAAATCATATCATCATGCTGAAGGGGTTCAATGCACAAAATTACAGGATCAGAAATGCCGAATTGAATTACCGTCAAAAATCGCTCGTGTGATACCGGCTTGTGTCTCTAGGTCAAGGTCGTTGTAAAGACAATATTTTACACGTTACCTCTGCCGCCAATAAATAAATTATTATTGATTACACCTGCCCTTCGTTAATTAGATATTTGTGTTAAGCTGATTAGAGAGAGAGAGAAAGGGGGGGGGGCAAACAGGGAATGAGAGAGAGAGAGAGAGAGGGGAGCATGTTCAAAACATATTGTAAAAAAAAAAATCCCTTCTATTTATTTGTTCTATGTTTTAATCGCCAAACCCAATTTAACACCAAAATACAAGAAAACAATTGATCTGGTTAACACATAGTTTGCTAAGTAAACCCGCACCTCTCCCTCGATCGTTATTAAGGGGGTAGTTCTTGTTTTTGCTCTACTTTACTCATGTTATCTTAAGTTAATTCTACCTATATTTAAATAACTTCATGCAGCTCAGAAAGGTTCTATGAGAGACGAAAAACTAATTGGCATAGTTTATATCCTGATAACTTAAAGAGGTCATTCCCAAGTTTAATGAATGTGTCTAATGCAAATCAGAAAGGCATTTTTTTTTCTATGTGAATGAGGGAGACAAAAGGCATAGCTGCTTGCAGCGAGTGCCTCCTACAGAGTTGAAAGAGTGACAGGGCCAAAATCAAGGGACGTTCGAGCTAAAATGCCTGGACACACGGAGTTTGAAGCAATTTAAGTCATAGGAAGAGGGAAAAACTGATTTTGGGAAAGAGTTCCAGAGCTCAGCAGTTGAAGAGAAGAAAGTCTGAGAATAGCATTTCACTCTTGGGTTGGAGAGTTGCACTTTATCGCCTTTGCATTCAAGGGGTTAAACATTTTACGAACTTGATTTTTATCTACATATTTGTTGTGTTTTATTTACCGGTATTTATTTATTCACTCATGGTCGAATGGGCCCAACTCTCCCAATATTCCTGGAGTGAGTGGGTTCGAATCATGGTCAGGATACCTCTCTCCCAACCTATTTATTTATGTATATATATATATATATATATATATATATATATATATATAAACTGTATAATATATATATATACAGTATATGTTTTTTTTTTTTTTTTTTTTTTTTTTTTTTTTTTTTTTTTTTTTTCGTATGGGTTAAAAAGTTACCTCTCTGAAGACCTGTGACTGGGCTAGTTGTTTGCCAAGGTGAGCGATGAGGCAGGTGCAGCGGAGGGTGAGGTATAGTGAGGCCCAAACGACATAGCCTATTATCACCTACACCACTTTGACTTTTAACTTTTAAGAGACCCTTCGCGAATTTAATAGTATCGTCCCCGGGGTAGATACAGTTAAGGGGATATTTTAGTTTCCTCCCTAGACTTCCATCAAGCTTTAATAACCTCATGACCTCCCTTCGAAATTTGTTTTTGCATTTTTCCACTGAAACCCCTTAAAATATCCAAGCCCTGGTTTGATTTTGGTGTCGACAAATTTGAGTTCAATTTGGGTTTAGTATTCCGTAACTAGTCCAAAGAAGCTAGCTAGGGGTGTTATCGACTATATTTGGCGTATATGTTTGGTATTATCGACTATGTTTGGTATCATCGACTATGGTTGGCGTAAATGATTGGTATTATCGACTAGGTTTGGCGTAAATGCTTGGTATTATCGACCATATTTGACGTGTATGTTTGGTAATATCAAGTATGCGTGGCGTAAATGTTTGTATGAGGAGCAGCACGAAAGCGTTGTAACCAAAACATTACTGGTGAAATTGTTGAGATTATGGCACGATTGTATTGTCAAGTGTATCATCCTAAACATAAAATACGAGACATGTTATTGGAAGGATTAACCACTTCAGCACGATGACACATTTTTAGCTTTGATTCTGGCTATAATTAAACGAGCTCATACAGTTTCAGAAGGCCCTATGTTATGCAGAGGATTTATTGATATAGTAATCACCCCTTTGAATCCTAGAGATAAAGTATATACTAAAAGAAAATCTTCTAATGGGAACCAGAATATGATGAAAATAACGTCATCGAGCTAAAGGGGTTAATATGTAAGATGTACAGCGGCACTAATAAGTGATGTCTCGGCATCAAGTATGTTTTGATCAATAATTGGTATCAGGAATATCTTAAACTTGATTTATTCGTTTAGAGTGAGATAAACAAACATGTTCCTATACTTAACCACCTTATTCAACATCTGACAGACAATAATACAGCACAGAGCGAGCCAAACGTAATGACACCTGAGGCATGAATTAGCGCCACAGTACGCTTTAACCCCTTCTGTACCAGTGACGTGGGTTATCTTTTATTTAAGCTATATGTATACGATATTATGCAGCTTAGGAAGGATCTGCGGCAGTTAAATGGGTTGGTTGAGATAGTTTAAAGCCTTAATATTGCTAGAGATCCTTCCTAATCTGAATAAAATAGTCTGATAGTTGCCAGAATATGATATAAAGGACGTTCCTGGTACTGGACGGGTTAATGAGAAGGACGTGCATGTTAAATTCCCAACCCTATGTTGATCTGTTGGGGTTTGTTTTTACGTATTTTCAGTTAATTATCCGCAGTATATACAGCAGTATATATTTTCGTTCCCTACATAATTTGGTAACTCAGCGATTAGGTTAGAGGTGCTAGGGGTAATGAAAAAGCACTGATTTATGCGCGGCTACGTCCCTTAAAAAAAAAACATCTTTATGGGGAGATGGGCGTATTTATTTGCTCATTTATGTATCTATTTATCATTGTATTAGTTTATTCCCTAGACCCCATCAGGCTCGCTAACGCTCGCCAGGAAAAAAGATCGACACCTAAATGACACTATCTATCTATCTATATGCTCAGGCCCAATCCCCATTTTGGGGGTAGCCGACTCAAGACAGAGCAAGAACAAGGAAAACACAAAAATAACACAAAACTACGAACAAACACAGACAAAAAGCACAAACTCACACACATCCAGGTCACCCAGGAGAAGACCCAGAGACCAGGGCCACCAAGGTCGCTCCAGCACGCACCCGGCCCCCGACCACCCGGAGAGGCTCCGATCTCGGCAGGCACCTAATGGCAGGCCTAAATGACACGAACAGTCTTAATATTGACAAAGAAATGGGGTGAAATGTCTTAAAATTGCCAAACTAATGGGCCGAACGTCTTATAATGTTAACATTAATGGGGCTAAACATGAAGAAGAAAGGGGCCCATCTCCCCTTAACCCCCTCAGTACCGGTGCCCTCCTTTAACTATATTTTTGCTACCATTAGACGATTTTAGTTAGCTTAGAAAGGGACACCAGCAATTAACAGGCGTCGAACTATCTCACTTAATTCTTTTTGCTGTCATAGATCCTTCATAAACTGCACAACATCGTCTAACTATAATTTTAACTAAAAGGACACCGCCGGTGCAGGAGTAGTTAAGGGGAGATGGGTAATTTTTTAGGTCCCCTTTTTCCCTCGTGTTCAGCACTATTTGTTTTGAGATTATAAGACGTTCGGTCTATTAGTTGAGCGATTTTAACACCTTTCGCCTCATTTCGTTGTACATTTTAAGAACTTTCGTGCCATTTAGGTGTCGATTTTTTCCTGACTAGCAATACCGAGCCTAATATGTTAAGGGGAACCGGCCTTCGGCCGGGATATTTTTCTACCGAAAAATGTACAAATATAAGCTTTATGGAGGTCTAGCTATGAAACTTTGAAATGAAGGAATACATGAATTAATAGACTAAAAAAAATGACCCATCTCCTCTAATAGATAAATGTCCTTATTGAGCAAAAGGAAAATGCGAATAGAAAATTCACTATAGTGTGGGTGTGCCCGAACTGTTGATGGTGGCTGTACGCTAGGGTTACTGTACATACCTGTCGAGATTAGGGGGAGGGAGCAAATAAACTGAGAGGGTAACTTCCAAGCCAACAGAGGTGTGTGTGTGTGTGTGTGTGTGAGAAAGGGAGAGAGATTTTGTATTCATTATAATCATATGCAAAAAGAGGGATTTGTTTGGCTTCTATTTCATTACTTTTCGATATATATATATATATATATATATATATATATATATATATACTGTATATATATTGGTGGTGTAATGGTTAAGGTGTCTAAAAATCTGTGTGTGATAACCCAGGTTCGATTCCCGGTTGATCACATATATGCTTTCATTAATTTCTTTGGAGTTGTTTAGTGGTGTGGTGAAATTAATACAAAATAGAATATATATATATATATATGTACGGTATATATGTATATATATTTATATATGTATATATTTATATATGTATTTATTCATATATGTATATACAGGTATATATATATATATATATATATATATATATATATATATATATATATATATATATATATACCACGTTCATAATCTACTCGTGGTTTTCTTTACGGGCCCTTTTACATATTTAGCGGATGTTTTAACATTGATGGTTTGTTGATTTTTACGAGCAATCTCTCCTCTCTCTCTCTCTCTCTCTCTCTCTCTCTCTCTCTCTCTCTCTCTCTCTCCTTGTAGCTCCGGTTAACCCTTTCGACTATATGGGACCTATTCTAAACGTTTTCTATGTAAATGATTTATATATTACCTTAAAGGGGAAGTAGTTGCTTTTTCTCCCTTATGCTCTGTCCCATTAGCTTTGAGATTTTTAGACGTTTAGTTTGGCGATTTAAAACCTTTCGCCCCATTTATTTCTCAATAGAACGATCTTTCGTGCCATTTAGGTGTCAATTTTTTCCTGGCAAGCAATAGCGAGCCTGTAATTCTAGGAGGAATAGGCCTTTGGCCGGGACATTTTTCCACCGAAATATCTACAAATTTATCTTGAAGGGGGGTCTAGGGGATGTTTTTTTTAAGCTTGATAGAGGTCTAGCGATGAAACTATAAAATATATAAATAAGTAACACCCCATTCTTAACATTAATCATCAATTACAAACGCCAATGTACTTCAATAAACTAATGAAAGCATATGGTCCTCCCGGGATTCAAACTCGGGACACCACACCCAGAACATAAGCATCTATTACACCACCAACACAGTTAAAGGTTTAATCAATGCATATACCAACAAATTAGCCCCTATTCCCTTAACAAACGCATAGCATAACCGGTGTCCCAGTAATTAATAACTCACTGTAATGTTCAAAATGTTCATTCTCCGCGGGTAGCATATCTGCCTCATTAATTACATCATGCTGGGAAAAATGCTTCTATCATGACATTTTTGAGTTCCTGGTTCATCGTGTATTTGTTTTTAACACTTTCTGGATACTATGATATGCCTATCTTCATTGTATGCTCACTTGTAATAGAGACGATTTTATTCAGCTTAGAAAGGATATCTAGGAATGTATGGGTACTAACTATCCCAATTAAGGGGACAGTGGCTGTTTGTTTGGTCTATTAATTAATGTATTCATATATTGTTTTAGTTTCCTCTCAAGTCCTCCATCAATCTTAGAAAAACACCACCTACGCACCCCCCCCCCCCCCCTTCAAGATAAATTTGTAAATTTTTCGGTAGAAAAATGTCCTGGCCAAAGGCCGTTTCCCCCCTAAAATTACAAGCTCGCTTTCGCTCGCCAGAAAAAAATCAACACCTAAATGGCACGAAGGGTCCTAATATTGGCAAAGAAATGGGATGAAATGTCATAAAATCCCCAAACTAATGAAACCAACGTCTTAAAATCTACTCAATCTTGCAAAAATCGTCTCATGGTAGCCAGGATAAAGTGAAAAGGGTTAACTCATGCAGTACCAGGGATGTGCTTTTCATCATACTCTGGCAACTATTAGACGATTGTATTCAGCTTAGGAAGGACCTCTAGCAATAGTAAATCTTCAAACTATCTCAACCAACCCTTTCCACTACCACAGATCCATCTTAAGTTGCATAATATCGTCTAAATATAGCTTGAATATAATATAACACACGTCGCTGGTACTCAAAGGGTTAATGATTCCCGGCGCTTCCATGGTGTTAGAACTATACTCTGTTTCCTTTCAGCTGGCGATAAATTGACTCCCTTAGCAGCTAATTTCTCTATACTTAATGGAAGAATATGAAACTACTATGTCCCTGCCTCATATTAAGACCAAGTTTATATATATAGCCCCATATACCACTCTACAAAATCTTCAAAATAACGGAGAAATATTGATGGGAGCTTTGCAATTTACTGTCAGTTGAAAAGAAACAGAGTATAATGGTGACGCTAATTCAAGGTTGTGTAGATAACATAAGACAAGATATCACAACACCCGTCACTTTGAAGGAGGTTGTTGGAAATATATTGCTTGTATTAATGTGCAGTCTCATATATAAATGGTACGAATCAGGTTTTTCGGTGATAGCTTACCGGTACCTCTTTTGTTTATATTATCAATAACACAAGATCAATGTTCTCCTAGTAAAATAGATTATGTAAGACACTATTAATGAATCATTCTATTACAAGCATAACATTAAGATGAACAGAAGGACAAGGGATATGACGAACAACGACATCTCGACATGTCGTTGTTCGTCATATCCCTTGTCCTTCTGTTGTTGTTCCCTAAGCTGCCTGGCCGAACAGCCCCAAGGCCCCGAGCAAAGCTAAGGCCATAACCGAGCGCCCCCACAGAACCCTCCCTGCTTACCACAATAAAGCCTGGGTGACCGAAGCCACTCCATGGCGGGGAGCTGAGGAGGGTGCGGAAACGCCCGGAAAACCAAAGCCCCACCCAAGGCCCTGTGCCCCTCAACAATTATGAAGAGAAAGTTGAGGGGCAAAGGAAAAATGTGACGCTTTGGCTTCCAATCTTGGTAAATTGGGAGGTCAATCCACGGAAGAGATGCCGTCACTTGAGATCTAGAAAATATATAAGTAAAAGGAACAGTCAGAGTAAGCTATGGGTATGGCAGAGATCGCTCAGTTCTCACTCTGATAGACCAGCCCATCACCACATGACTAGAACCCAATCCTCTCAGCATCAGCTAGGAAAGGCCCTAGAAAGCCGCCTTTGGCGGGGGGATAGCTCCCCTATTTCAACCCCTTTCGGGGTTGGGCACCCGCCACCTTGTCGTTCTGTTCATCCTAAGACTTCGGTTCCCTACGACAAAACCTATCTCAGAAGCATAACATTAAGCTTAACGTTTTCATATCAAAATGAAGTATGTTAATTTATATCTTCATTTGAAATCGCTTACACAAGACACAGGTGAGCAAGTGTTGTAACATTATAGAGCTTTTAAACCTGTGAATATATAATAACTGATTAACCACATTTTCCGCATTCTTAGCAACAACAAAAAATAAAAATACCTGATGATAAATACAACAAATATATATTTTGCTTGACTGGTGTACAGATAATAGAATAATTAATTGTAACAATCAATTATGCCCTAATGTCAACCTTTAACCCTCCTGGCCCGGGCAGGCTCTCAAAATGACAGGGTGGGCTACCCGGGCGATCTGGCCGAAAAACGTCTAGGCCTAGGCTACCGTATTTTTGTTTAGTTTAACTGCTAGAAATTTCCCACGCATCTATAAATGTAGTGCGGTTTCCAATCTGTAGACTGGCGTTGAGTAGAGCTCTCTATGTCAACTGGTTCAGTTGTGATGACTATTTCAGTGGAGAGCACTTGCAGGCGATGTTAGCAATATGACGATCTTTTCACTACTGAAACAACGACATACAGAGACATACAATAACAAACGAGTCTTCTCTTTCTTGTTTTCGGAGGTGCGGTGACGTAACGATCGGCTTTGTTTACATGCGTCGGATGCACGGCGTTCAGACCAAGCTGAATAGGCTTTCAAGCTTACAGATTTTAAAATGACACCTGGGCTCCTGCCCTTAGTTCGTGGTGTCATTTTAAAATGACAACCGGGCCAGGAGGGTTAACATAAACTAATTCCCATAAGAAATGTACATATTGTATTGTAAAGTAATAAATAGGATTGAAAGGATTTTTGGGTTACATACAAAAATATGTTATTTATATTTTAAGAATATTTTTGTTTCCCTCCTGAAGACTATTAAGATTTTCACCCCATTAGTTTGGCGATACTAAGAGGCTTCACCCACCTCATTTCAGGTGTCGACTTTTTCCTGGGCGAGCGACAGCGGGCGTCTAATTTGGCGGAAATTGGCCTTTGGCTGGGATATTATTATTATTATTATTATTAATATTATTATTATTATTATATATATTTATATATACAGTATATAGATATATATATATATATATATATTTATTTTTTTTTGGGGGGGTTATCGAAAATGTAAGTTTTGTCTGTGCACATTGTTTAGTTTGCAGGAAGTCTGGGAAGGCTTTTGTTGTTAGCCCAGGGGACAAGCTAAAAGACATTGTTAGGAAATGGCAAAAGCAAGCACAATCCTAAAGAAATATATATGTATAATTTATAAATAGATAATTATACATATATAAATATATATCAAAATAACCCAAAAAAATCGGACCAGATAGTGTTAAACCGTAGTTAATGTTGTCCCCCACATATGTGCTAGATTTTGTTATATTGGTGCACAGTCAACCAAAATATATATTATCCCAGTCGCTATTAACTTTTTCATTACGATAATATACACTACGTCGTATTTCGAATATGTATTGATTTTTAAATGTGTACTTCTAATTGAAAAACATACTAGAAGGAATTTGGAGAATTGGAAATATTCCACAAACATTTGTCTAATTAATAAATCACTGCTACATGACTCCACAGATTGAATGACTATGTTTAAAAATCAATAGCGTTAATAAAGATAAGAGTATGTAACTCTTTTTTAACTGAGATATTTTCATATATTTGCATAGATACACTGGCCATGCATCATATGTTCCCAGTGAGGTGGCCAGGACTTAATCCTAGAAGAGATAGCAACCTCATGAGTAAGAAACAGTGAAAGGAAAGGCTCTCTCCCCACACTTCGCTCTCCCCGGCAATTTGCCTTACATGAAAACAGCTTGAAATGAAACACCTTGTAGAGCTTGGAAATCGTCTGAAAGAATTTATAGAATAATTATAAATGGAAAGGGAATCGTATGCATACCTTCACATTTGTGTCCTCCCCTCTCCAATACTGTCTACAACTGACTACAGTGTCCATTTCTACCAGATTGTTTTATCAGTAATCATTATAGCCTCCAGACCAACCTCTTTATGAGTCTAACCTTTGTTTTGAACGTGTCTATTGTACCACTGTCTATAACACTCGTTAATTACACGGGGGGTGAAGATATTGAGAGAGAGAGAGAGAGAGAGGGAGAGAGAGAGAGAGAGCGAGAGAGAGAGAGAGAGCGAGAGAGAGGGGGAGAGAGGGAGAGAGGGAGAGAGAGAGACAGAGAGACGACGACGACCACAACGACTTGGCCTATAGTACAGTACTTAATGTCACTGACATAAAATTTACTGGTTCCTAGGAATGGGATCTCCTGAAAACTATAATTATACCTTTCAACTAAAGCTGTTTTTATGAGCTTTGGCAAAACAGTCTCATTGTTTTGTAAATAAAGTGAACATTCTTCTAAAAGGTTTACCCATTTTTGCTTTCTTGGTTACGCCATTTTGGTGCCTCCATTTTATATAATGGGATTTTGTTTTAACTTTTGATCACGCAGAGTGTTTATGCAAAGACCAAGCTATTCTATATATCATGTACCAATATTCCCTACTGTTTATTTTCTGTATGGAGATTTGTAAGTGTAAAGAGAGGAAACTAACGCCAGACACACCTATTGTAGGTACCGTAGGTTGGCTAGGTCTCTGTTACTGTCTTGATAGCATAATGCATAAGTGCGCGGAATTTCGGTGTGAGTATCCTAGGTTCGAGTCCTTGGAGTGCCACATGTACTGTATTTGTTGATTTCATTAATTGAGTTTAGAGGTGAAGTTGGTTGGTGAAAAAAGATAACTATAAGATCTCTACTGTCTACTGAAGTGATCTTAGTGTCCCTGACCTCTCCTGTAATAGTGGGTATATATCCTGAGACTCTGTGTGTTGGTGTAATAGGCTGGAGGGTACGATGTCTGTATGAATAGCTTAGTATTTGTTGGGGATAACAGCTTTTGTGACAGGCTTTAGCGTGTTACAAAAGCAATACAAATGAAAAGAATATGTTGTGTTGTTGCTAGTATTACTACTACTATCAATAAGAATAAGAATACAGTCATGTATAATACAAATAATAATTTTATAACATCATATATAATGATAATGCTGATCATAATGATAATAACACTACGAAAGCAAGTACTACTAATAACTACCAATTGTCTATAATAACTATATTATAAACTATAATTATACACTATATTATAAATCTTAATCATAAAATACAACATAATCTCGTTAATTGACCACTTGCGAGTTTCAGGCTATAAGGAAGTTGGAACTGTAGACATTGATATTTTGCAGAATTACCACCTAAAATACGGTTGTAGTGCATTCGTAAATACACAAAACCCAATTCAACATACTATTTATCAATCAGAAATCTACTATATTACTAAATATGTTTTATGTCGATGTTTACAGCTACAACTTCCTTATAGCCTAATATTCGCAAGTGGTCAATTGCAATGTACGGTAATTGAGTAGTATATGAGGTAGGTGTGGGTGAATTAAAGAACCTAATTACTCCCCGAACAACAGGTGTATATGGTGACAAGGTTCTACGATATACAGTAATACAACACTTTACCGTACACAGCCTTACATATATGCCTTGCCCGGGTCAGTAACCTTGTAGTCTACTGTACACCTATATACATTACCGGTACAATACAAGTCGCCGCTAGGAGAATTCAGCCAAACACAAACTCGATCTTAAGTAGAATAACCTAATCTAACCTAACCTAGTCTAACTTAGTCTAACCTGACCTTGTCCAACCTAGTGCCTAGTCTAACCTAACCTATTCATGCCTAACCTAACCAGCGTGTACTGTACTTGGTAATGCTGTAATACATTACGTGCAGGCAAAAATTGTACACTTAATCCATTTATATTCATATCACTTTCAGTGTAAGCTTCAATACTCTGGAGAACGTTCTTACATAAGGGGGCATGTGTGTGTCAGTGTAGCATGTTCATAAAGGAATTTAACCCCCTCTGACTCATATGACGCGATCGCGTCATATGGCAGTTCCGCCCAACTACTCATATGACGCGATCGCATCATATGAACCTATCTTAACCCCCCCAGACAGATTATATTAACTTACTGACGAGGAGGAGGCTGACACGGTATTATCCCCACAACTGTCAAAATATCACCGAGGGACCGTTAGAAGTCGGAGGAGTACAAAGGAGTACAAAGGAAATCAAGCAACAACAGATCTAGTGACCCTTCTAGGTTGCTTGTCCTCCAAAACACTGAGGATCAAGTGTCCAAACAGTGGTTTAGAGTGGGTAAGGGAACATTGGAAAGGGAATTACTGCCCTGGAACTAATGTCCGTGGCAGGATTAGGAAGTTAGTAGGGGACATTTTAAAGTTATTCATTTACAAACGCAGTCAGTCGCGGGTTTGATGCGAGATATTTGTCTAGGCGGAGTTTAAATGAATCAACGGTGATGCAGTCTATAACGTTTCGGGGAAGCCCATTCCACAAGTTGACAACTCGATTGAAGAAGAAATTCTTAGATTCGTGTGAGTTAAAAGATTTACCAATAATTTTGCAACCGTTTCCCCGCGTGTAATTAGATTGGTCGATAGTGAAGTACTTACTACAGTTCATATTGTCGATGCCTTTGATGATTTTGAACACTTGAATTAAGTCACCTCTTAATCTGCGCTGGGTTAAAGGAAATAGATTTAATTCTCTAAGATGCTCTTCGTATGGTTTGTTCTTTAGGCTAGGTATCATTTTGGTAACTCTACGTTGAACTCGTTCTAGCTTGTTTATATCTTTTTGGTAATAAGGGCACCAGGATTGAACGCAGTATTCCAGAAGAGGGCGGACTAAGGAATTGTAAAGGGTTAGGATAACTTCTTTGGATTTATGCTCAAATGACCTGCCTATAAAGCCAATTATTTTGTTTGCCTTCTTAACAACTTCTGAACATTGTTGACTCGGTTTTAGGTTACTCGATATTGTTACTCCCAGATCGGTTTCTCTGTTTACATTCTTAAGCTGAGTGCCATTCATCGAATAGTTTGCTTTCTCATTTAGGTATCCGATATGTAGTACTTTACATTTATCCGCATTGAAACTCATTTGCCAAATTTGGACCCAACATGACAATTTATCTAGATTGTGTTGCATATCGTCAACTTGTTCTTTTGAGAGTACGCTATTTGCAATTTTTGTATCGTCAGCAAATTTTGAGATTGTACAGGTGAGACCCTCATCTATGTCATTGATGTAAATTAGAAAGAGAATTGGTCCTAGTACCGATCCCTGGGGTACCCCGCTACTTACATTGGTCCATTTAGATGCCTTACCGTTTATGACTACTCATTGCTTTCTGTCGCTGAGCCAATTTTCTATCCATTTCAACACACCGTCTTGTATTCCATGCGCTTTTAGTTTTAGCAGTAAACGTTTGTGGGGAACTTTGTCAAAGGCCTTTTGAAAATCAAGGTATATAATATCTACAGCTTTACTCTCATCGTAGAGGTTGAGGATATCGTGGAAGAAGTCTAAGAAGTTTGTTAAACAGGAACGTTTTTTACGAAAGCCGTGTTGAGTATCTTTAAGTATGTTATTTTCCTCTAAGTGATTTACGAGTCTGTCTCGTATGACCGTTTCTAGCATTTTACATACAACTGAGGTTAAGCTAATTGGACGATAGTTACTGGGTAGGGATTTGCTGCCTTTTTTGAATATCGGTGTTACGTTGGCTAGTAACATGGGGTAACATGGGGTTGCCACCATTCGACAGAGTTTGATCTAACTTACCTAACTTACTGAGCTCAATATAACGCTAGAGCGTCATATAACTTATTAGAGAGATATTAAGATAAGTTCATATGACGCTCTAGCGTCATATGAGTATTTTGGCCAAACCTCCATATGATGCTCTAGCGTCATATGACTCGGAGAGTGTTAATATCTCTTTAATAAGTTATATGACGCTTGTGCGTCATTTTGAGCTCAGTAAGTTAGGTAAGTTAGATCAGAATCTGTCGATTAATGGCAACCCCAAATTTCTCCGACTCCTAACGGTCTCTCAGTGTGATTTTGACTGTTGTGGGGAAAATACCGGGCGGTCCACCTCCTCGTCAGTAAGTTTACTATTCCAGTCTGAGGGGGTTAAGTGAGTGTTTGAGTGTGTATACGAATGTTAATGCAAATGCATGTGATTATGTACGTATATAAAAATATGTCTATATACAGTATATATATATATATATATATATATATATATATATATATATATATACAGTATAATCAATTTTATATAAACATATATATACTGTATATATATATATATATATATATATATATTTATATATATATATAATTGGTGTGTGATATTGACAGACGGATATTTGATATTATCTAAGACCGGCTACTATTTGTGTTAGAGGCATATATGATTATATACCTTCTTCAATCTGCTTATAGGAAACATCCCTCTTCTGTGACCGCTCTTTGTAGGATTGACAATGATCTGGTGTTGGATTGTTGTACTGGTAACTCATCTCTTCTGGTCTAGCTGGATCTCTCTGCTGCCTTCGTCATGATTAAGAGGGAAGGGTATATCTTTAAGTCGATTTCTTCATATATATATTATTTTTTTATTTTCCTCCCTAGACCTCCATCAAACTTTAAAACAAAATCCATTAGATCCCCCTTCTATATTAATTTGTACATTTTTCGGTAGAAAAAGTCCAGGCCGAAGGCCGGTTTTTCCTAAATGATATGCTCACTATCGTTCTCCTGGGATTTTTTGTTCGCCTAAATAGCACAAAAGGTGTAATATTGACATAAATAATGGGGCAAAATGTCTTAAAATTGACAAACTAATGGGGCAAACATCTTAAAATCTGAAATTTAATGGGGCTAAACATGAGGGAGAAGGGGGTCTATAAAAAACGACCCGTCTCCCCTTAATCATCGGTTGTTGCTCGGCGACCTGCAGGTGTCTGGAATTTGTGACAGGGCACTTGCTTTGCTCAAATGTTGCCTTATCAAACTTAGTAATGATGGTGGGTAGTGCCATGTCTAATCCAGTTTCTCTACAGTGCGATGTGCCTCAGGGTTTTGTGTTGGGCTCTATTATATTCTCAGTGTACACAAGCAGTAGTAGCATCTTTTCTTCATGTCCATGGAGTATCATATAATTTCTATGCTGACGATACACAACTTGTGAAGATAAATTATGTTGAAGATATTAGGATAGAATGACAGTTTACATATCGTATTTTGAAATCTGGATGGTACGTAGAAAGCTGAAAATTAATGGTGGGAAACTTGAACTAATTGTTATTCATGGAAACAGGAGGATTAGTGTCAATAACTTTAGCTAATTTAACATTGGTGAAACACAACTCTCTCCTGTTGCATGTGTTAAGAAACTTGGTGTGTATTTTTACTCAAAAGTGTTCAAAAGTAGATCGATTCAATAGTCAAAACTTGTAACTTCCACATTCGAAACTTGTATGCTATTAGAAAATTGCTGGACAAATAGTGTCTTTTGACACTGATTCACTCTCAAATCTTGCCTCGTGTAGATTTGCTGGAACTCTCTATGGTCTGATCTACCCAAATATCTATTACAAAAACTTCAGTCATTTAAAGTCTTTATATTTCGAAGATGTTATGATCTGAAAAATGGTGTAGTGACTGATGATTAGAGAGCTTAGAAATTATAATCATTGTACCAATAACTATGTAAATCATGCTGTAAATATGTAAACATGGTTGTAATTAGTTGTTTTTTCTCGAACGCTTGCGAATTCCTATGAAGAATGATCGCTCTTATTAATAAGTAAAATAATGTTTTGTATTATTGTTAGTATTAGTAGTAGTAATAGTAGTAGTAGTAGTAGTATTATTAGTAGTAGCAGTAGTATTTTTAGTATTATCATTATTATTAGTTATTGGGTGAGAATGTGTATATGAGCGTGTACATTCGACATATTACTAATTACATAAAATCACAATGACAGGTCAATAGCATTCGGTGAACAATTACTTCACATCAATCACTTCCGCAGCAACTCTTCACTGAAACAATAATGTCATGCTTGTATTTTTTTTTTTTTTTTTAGTTATTACGAAGGTTTTGTAGCGAAATATGTTGTTGATTATACGTATTATGATCTAGAGACAACAGTTTCATATTTCGCCATTAATGTTCGATAAATTAGCTGCTAAGGGAGTAAGATTTCCTCCAGGTGAAACATAAATCGTGTAGAGTATTAACTACCGATGATATGGGTCAGGTTTTGTTTTCCACCATTCCATTCCGGGTGGATGGGACTCGTCGACCTTGGTCGGCAACCTGTCTAGGGGAGTAAACCTGATACAAATCCGTACTGCTTACCTAAGGGTAAGGCAGGTTAGTGGATGGACTAGCCGCATACCACTGTAGAAAAAAGTGCTAAAAAGATACATAGAGGGCCTCGGGGTCGTATGGACCCTAAATTGAGTGGTCAATCCAGTAAACTGGCATGGGTTGTCCCTCTTACAGGGGATAGGTCCACTTGGGGGCCTTCTGTGTATGGCCACCCTCATTAACCCCTTCAGACATATATGACGCAGAGGTTGCCAGATTAGCAATAAGAAATAGAGTTCTCTCACTCTTATAATTACCTCTCCAAAATTAGTTTTCTGCCCACATCTAACTCGACAACTGCAGAGGTTGAAGTAACTAAAATAAAGGTTTGTAAAAAACCCTGATGGTAATAAAGGCTTTAAAGTATCCCTAATAGGCTCAAAATTGCGTCATATGTCGGAGAGGGTTAAGGGGAGTAAGGCGTCCGGCAATAGATAGATAGATATCGAATTTTTAACAATAATATTTGCAAAGTGTGGAATTCATTCCACACTTTGCAAATATTACTATTAAACATTCGATATAAAGTAGAATTATCCTGTCGCCTAGGAAATTATAAAGTAGAATTATCCTGTCGCCTAGGAAATTACATAGTAATTAAAATGACACAATTTATGAGCTAGAATCTCGTCGAATTATAGATTTTGACCTTACCTTATCTCTGATGTGTGTGTATCTGCTTGTGTGCATGTGTGTGTGTATGTATCTGTGTGTGTATGTATATGTATGTATAATAATAATAATAATAATTAACGGTTTATTCACAAAAGCAGCCCGAAGGCTGAAAATATACAAGGAAGTTGATACATAGTTAAAATTAAAATTAAAATTAAAATTAAAATTGACACAAGAGCTAACAGGCTAATTTACAATGAAAAATATGTATATAATTTATTGATTGTTTAAGACCTTAATTATTGAAGGAATGGCGCTGTTCTTGTAGCGGTCAGTCCGTGGTGCTCTTACGGGGACAATACGGTTGAAGTGGCGAACAGCGCGTAGAGGAGGAGGGGCGTCGGGCGGTAGTAGATGCCGGTGTCTGGGGTTGTTTAGTAGTTTGCTGGAGAACTGCTGAAGGTGTTGTTCGTAGAGGTTAGATATGGCGAGTACGTTAATTAGGTTACATGCATCTTGGTAAGTGGTGTAGTAGGCCTCTAACATTATTCTGAGTGCTCTCTTCTGAATTTTTTCTAATTTATTTCTTTGGGTTAAGTTGAGAAAGGATGACCAAACGGGTGAAGCATAGCAGAGTTTGGGTAATATAAAAGATTTGTATAAAAGTAGCATGTCATCTCTGGGAACCCCTAGTTGTTTCAGGGTGCGTAACATGTGTAGCCGATAAGAAGAAGCACTAGCTATGGTGTTAACATGTTTATCCCAGAGTAGTTTTTGCTGAAGGAAAACACCAAGTAATTTAGTGGACTGAACTATCTCGAGGGTGTGATTGCCAAGCTTGAGGGTGGGTGGAGGGATGGGTTTAGAAGCAACATTGAAGTTCATGACAAGTGTTTTGTTTAGGTTAATAGTGACATCATTATCTTGTGTCCAGGTCAGTAGGGCATCTAGGTTGGCTTGGAGAATGCTGTAGTCTGGAGAAGCGTTGCTGATGGAAGAGGCTAGTGTGGAATCGTCAACATATTTCCATTTGAGTTCTGCGTCTTGAAGGGCGTTATTGCTGAGTATTAAATAACCGAGGGGCCCCATTCGTGTCCCTTGAGGCAAACCGCAAGTAAGTGTTTGTGAACTGGAGATACTGCCTAGAAAGCGGACGGATTGTTGACGGTCGTTGAGGAAATCCGCCAACCAGGAGGTAAGACATTCCCTGAGGCCAAGGTGTAGTGCTTTCTTAATTATAATGGTGTGGTTCACTAGATCGAAGGCTTTTTTGAAATCTATGAATACTGCTGTTACTGACGTGTTTCGGCGGTCTAAATTTTTATGAATGAAGTCAAGAAAACTGATGAGATAGTGTGAGGTGGATGAGGATTTAATATTTCCATACTGGCACGAGTCTAATTTATTGTATATATCTTTGTAAGCCAATTCAGCTACAAAACTTTCACAAATAAGGCTAGGAATAGGTGTAATAGCTATGGGCCGTAGTTCATTAAGAGATTGAGGGTTTGAAGATTTAGGGATTGGAGTGACATAGGAATGCTTCCAATCTTTAGGACATTTGGATTGTTGTAAGGAAGCATTAATTATGGATGTGAGAGGTAAGGAAAGTTCAGGAGCAAATTCTTTGTATAAGCGGATAGGAAGATCGAGTGGAGTGGAGGAGCGTTTAGGTTTGAGAATCTGTAAACGACGGCAAACTTCGTACTCTAATACGATAGGTGGGGGGGAGGGGGGAGGGAGGTATGCTGGGAGCTGGTCATGAGAGAGCTTGGGAAGTTGTTGACATATAGAGGCAAAATGATTATTTATTGTCTCGGCTGCTTCATTACTGGTGAGATGGTTGACACACGGGAAGGTAGAGGGTCGGTTCTTAAGGCCACAAAATTCCTGAATTCGGCTATGTGTAAGCATCTGCGTGTGTATCTGTATCTGTGTGTGTAAATCTGTGCCTGTGTGTGTGTGTGTCTCTGGTTGTGTTTGTGAGTAGGCGAAGATGTTTATGTATGTGAGAGTGTTAGGAATAATATATAATGATATGCTCCCTGCTACATATTCGTTTCATTCAGGTAGTTTCCTCACTTCGACCTATTGTCTCGACAATGTACAGTTAAGGGGAGGCAGACCGTTTTTCTGGACCCCCTTCTCCCTAATGTTTAGCTCCATTAGTTTGGCGATTTTAACACCTTTCACCCCATTTCGTTGTCAATTTTAAGACCTTTCGTGCCATTTAGGTAACGATTATTTACTGGCGAGCGATAGCGAGCCTGCAAATTTAAGAGGAATCGGCCTTCGGCCGGGACATTTTTCTACCGAAAAATGTACAAATTTATCTTGAAGGCGGATCTAGGGGGTGTTTTCCAAGCTTGATGGAGTTCTAAGGAGGAAACTAATAAAATATATGAATACATGAATTAATAGACCAAACAAACGGTCTGCCTCCCCTTAACCACGTGAATTCATGCCCAGTCCGTAGAGTTTTAAAGATTCCATGGCCTACACACTGTATTTACCTTCCACACCTGGCTAAAGTAATGTATCCAAAATTATGGTTCGCAAAAAGAACGATAAATATTCCTAATGTTGAACAATTAGCTAATCCTGTTATACTGACCATTTATCTATCGATATATCTATTGCTGGACGCCATGATCTCCGAAGGGGTGGCCCCGAACGAAACGCCCCCATGCACCTTTGTCCCCAGTCAGTCGACGCCCCTCCTCCCATCCGGCACCGCTTTCGCTCATATACTTCTTAACTTCATTCTTCTATTTGTAATAAGGCTAAATTAGGCTCCTATACTCAGTTAGAGGAGTCTACGGGCAATAGAAAGGAGAATGAAAAACGATTAGGTGAACAGCTTTTTAAAGCAATCCATAAATATTATAGTATGTACCGACAAAATACCAATTAATTGGTAGGAGCCAAATTTGAAGAAAAGTTATATATAGATAGAATCGGTTACAGGCGAAAACAAAAACGCTGAAAACAAATCCCGTGTTCATTCTTTTGGCATATTCATAACGCTATACAGTGGGTAAGCCTTATCGTTTTAACTTATTGTATTTCAGTTGCTACATTCTTTCAAATATGCAGACATATGTAATATGCCCTCATTTTGCAAAATAAAGTTCCTCTGTAATGAAAAAAAAAATCCTTTTGCGTCCAAGAGAGATTGATTAAGGTCATATCGCCTTTTCATCCTAGTTAAACTATAAAAATAACACTGAATCGTGTTCTAGTTCAGCATTGATAGGCCACAGGTCGACTGGCTGTATAAAACTACTTTGCATACAGGTGGTGCAGAGTTCAGTTACCCAGTCTTGGCCTCAATAAAGGGTAGCTTATCGTTATTTCTGGACCCCCTTCTCCTCATGTCAAGCCAATTAGCTTTGAAATCTTATAGCGTTCACCCCTTTAGCTTGGCGATTTTAAGACCTTTCGCCCCATTTCTTTACAAATATTAAGACCTTTTGTGCCATTTAGGTATTTATATTTGTCTTACCTACGGAGCAATAGCAATGGCAATAGCGGGACATTTTTCTACACCAGCCAAAAAATTAAATGAGAAAGTTATTTACTCTGTGCTTCATATCAGCACTGTGTATGCTAAATAAACTAGTTGTGCGGTGGCAGTAACATATTTCGGTAGCGGCATAATTTTTTTTTTTTTTCTATGTGATTGAGGGAGGCAAAAGGCAGAACTGCCTATAGCGAGTGCCTCCCCCATAGTTGAAAGAGTGACACGGCCAAAATCAAGGGACGTTCGAGCCAAAATGCCTGGACACACGGAGTTTGAAGCAATTTAAGTCATAGGAAGAGGGAAAGACTGATTCTGGGAAAGAGTTCCAGAGTTCAGCTGTTGAGTAGAAGAGAGACTGAGAGTAACGTTTCACTCTCGGGTTGGAGAGTTGCACAGAGTAGGGGTGGGATTGAGTTGCAAGACGGGTACCACGTGCCCTACGTAAAGGAGGTGGTATACACTGGGAAAGCTCTGAGGAACACTGATTATTATAGTAGCGATGGAATAGCGAGAGAGATGCAACATTGCGGCGGAGAGAGAGAGATTGCAGAGAGTTGGTGAGTGGACGGGAGTTAATGATACGGAAGGCCTTCCTTTCAACTTTGTCTAGGAGAGCAGTGTGAGAGGAACCTCCCCACACATGTGAACAATACTCAATACAAGGATGCACTATGCCCCTGTACAGAGCAAGAAGCTGTGCAGGGGAAAAGAACCCCCTAAGGCGGTTGACCACACCCAGCTTCTGGGAGGCTGCCTTAGCAAGACTGGTAATATGGTCCTTCCAACTGAGAGCAGAAGAAAAAGAGAGGCCAAGAATATTGAGAGAAGATGAAGGATTGATTTTTGTATTGTTGAAGAATAAGGGATAGTCCGCTGGGAGTTCATTACGGGTAGATAGATGGAGAAATTGGGTTTTGGAAGCATTAAAGGTAACAAGGTTTTCTCTACCCCAATTGGAGATAGTATTTAGATCAGAATTTAAGAGTTCTATGGCTTCATTACGTTTGTCGTTGAGGGATTGCTGGCTGGGGCGTTCTGAAAAACTAATGGAGTAGTGTAAGGTTGAGTTGTCTGCGTATGAATTTATGGGAATTGAGGTACAGTTGAGGAGATCATTATTTTATACAAATTAGAAAGAGAATAGGAGATAGGACAGAGCCCTGAGGAACACCGGAGTTTATAGGGTGAGGAAGTGAACAATGGCCGTCCACAACCGCGGCTATGGATCATCATCAGTAATTGTCTTTGAAGCTTTTGACCACAGAATAAGCAGCAAAACAAATCAACTAGGAAAACTTTTTAAGTGTCGTGGCTAAGTGGCTATCATATTAGACTACTAATTACAAGCGCAAAGGTTCGCATCCAGAGTTATTTAGTACAGATATCTTTGGGATTTTATTAGTGTTGAATGCTGAGTAAAATGTTGGTGTCCATATTTATCAAAAGGATTTGGCTAAATTGGAGAGCATACAGAGGAGAGCTATATACTTAAAATTATCCCTAGGCTTACCATGCGAATAACTTCTAACGAGTTGAATCTGTTTAGTTTGACAAAGCGCAGACTGAGAGGGAACTTAATTCAAGTATTTAATATCATTATAGGTTTTGACAATATGTATGTCAACAAGTACTTCACAATTGACCAATCAAATTACACTCGGGGAAATGTTTGTATGATCGTTGGAAAGCCTTTTCATTCGCACGAGGCAAAGTAGCTCTTTTTTAATCGAGTGGTATATCTATGGAATGGACTACCTAGAAATGTTACTAAATATTGTACTGTTCAATCGTTTTAAGGGAGCCCACCTCGCTTTTTTCTCTTTCTCTCCCTCTCTCTTTGGCTTGTATCCATTCGACCTCATTCAGCCTACTAATTTAAGACGTTTACCCCCATCCAGGTGTCAATATTTTCCTGGCGAGCGGTAGCCAGAGAAAAAGAGAAAAGGAGAGAAAGATAAAAAAAAACAGGTGACCCCCTTAAAACCATGATAAATTCTCACTCTTAACCCCCAATTAACTGCTTTCACAAAGGAATTGCCTCCCAACAATTATTTTTCTTTTCCTAATTGACTAGGTATGTTAGATACAAGCAGCCTCGTAAAGATCAAAATATCTGTCGTCTTAACCCCTTGAAGCTCTGACGCGTTTTTAGCAATTTATTTTGGCTATCATTAGACGATTGTATGCAGCTTAGGAAGGATCTGTGGATATTAAAAGAAAGCCAATCTAAATCAACCCTCTGACTTGGTTTTTATTTTTGTTAAGCTTGATAGAGGTTTAGAGAGCAAATTAAACTCTCTCCTTAAACCATTGATCCGAACCAGTAATTCATGCTGCAGAATATCGTCTGGGTTCCCTTAAATTCGATCTCCTCATCAATTTTGTATCTGATATTGAAAATCAAACTTACCATTCATCTTATCGTGGATTCAAATTGTATCAGAATTTGTGATCGCGACTGTACCCCTAGATCTCCATCAAGCTTTTTTCAGAATACTCCCACGGCCCCTCCTCCCCTTTCCTCACCCATTTCTCCTCCCCCCAATTCCCCCTCTCCTCTTCCCTCTCCTTATCTCTTCACTCCTCCCCTTTCCCCGCTACCAATATTCCTCCCCTCTCCCATTTCTCCTCCCTCCATTCCCCCTATCCTCTTCCCTCTCCTTACCCCTTCACTCCTCCCCTATCCCCTCCACCAATGATCCACCCCTCTCCCATTCCCCCCCCCCCTCCCCCCTCCACATCAAACAACTCGTCAACACCCCCGAGGTCGTCATGTCAGACTCACCAATATATCAAAAGGAACACACACACATACACACACACACACACACACACACACACACACACACACACACACACACACACACACACACACACACACACACCAGCCTCTACTTATGTAACAGATACAACCGAAACCAATAAAAGAGAGAGAAAGTGATCCGGTAAATATTATGTAAGCAGAAAGAGATACATATTGTCAATTCTCTCCCACCACAAACCACCCGCTCTCACCGCCGGTATGTCGTTCATCAACGTTGCCAATGATGTAAGTTGCAAGTAATATTTCGTTTGTAACGCCATAAAAGCAATTGTGTTTATTAACCCCCTCTGTACCGGTCTTTTACATTATATTCCGTTAACTATTGGGCAATTTTATTCAGCATAGAAAAGACATGTCCAATTAAAAGGCTACAGGCTATTTCAATTATTGTTTATAGCTACCATAGATCCTTCCTAAGCTACATGAAATTATCTAAATGTAGCTGAAATCAAATATAAAAAACTTCCCTGGTACAGAGGGGGTTAATGAAAAAAAAAAATTACATTAAGAAGAACATTATTTAAATAATACACAGTTTCTATCCACAAACTCTACACACAGCAATAGGATACTCTACACACAGCAATAGGATACTCTACACACAGCAATAGGATACTCTATACACAGCAATAGGATACTCTATGCACAACTGAATACATAATTTATATACACAAATTCTATGCATAAAATCGATATCCATTCAAGAAGTTCCAATGAAGATCTTAAGGGGGCTCACCAGCTTTTTTTGTTCTCTCCTTTTCTCTTTTTCTCTGGCTTGTATCCATTCGGCCCCATTCAGCCAACTGTCTTAAGACGTTTATCCCCATCCAGGTGTCAATTTCTTCATGGCGAGCGATAGCGACCCAGCATTGTATGGAGAAATCCGGCTTCGCCGGAGACATTTTTCTATCGAAAAATTTACAAATTTAGTTTGCTGTCAAAACAAAAATATATATACTGTATATGCTGGTTCGCTACCGCTCGCCAGGAAAATATTGACACCTGGATGAGGGTAAACGTCTTAACACACAGTAGGCTAAATGGGGCCGAATGGATACTAGCCAAAGAGGGAGGGAGACAAAGAGAAGACAAAAAAGCGGGGTGGGCTCCCTTAAGCAAAATTGAGTTATTAGTTGCAACATGTCACTAGATACATACACTTTTGATGTACAGTGGGTATTCACCAAAGAACCTTGTTATAAGGTTGACAGTTTACAGTGAACCTACTCTTTCCACTTTATCGCCTCAGCATGATTATTCTCGGAAATGTAGGTGGGAGGAGGGAAGCATATCCTCCAGATGAGAGCTTCGTAGAGCATGCATTCGGGTTTGTTTTACTTTGATTCGCAACATGTAACTCCAGGGTCTTTTTACTTTGCTTAATTCACTTTTTGGCTTTGCTTCGTAGTTTTACAAATTTCACCCTTTCTTCGTCAGTTTGTGAGGATTTTAATACATGTGTTTTGATTCCCGATACATAATAAATACAAAATATAGCTGTTAGAATTAATTCATTATAAACAAACTATGTATATGATAATAAATTCCTACGAAATAATTGAAATAACTCCCTGGAATAAAGAAAAAGTATACTTGACCACGACTGAATCTGTAATAATAATAATAATAATAATAATAATAATAATAATAATAATAATAATAACACACTATAGGTAAGAGTCAGGTGATTGAAAGGTAGTTAGCCCATACAGTACCGGTGACGTCCTTTGCATTATATTTTGGCAACGCTTAGAAAATTGTATTAAGATTAGGAAGGACCTTTAGCAATAACAAGGCTTCAAACTATCTCAACCAACCCTTTTACCTACTGTAGATCCTTCCTAAGCTCCATGATGTCGTCTAAATATAGCTAAAATCGTCTAAATCGTCTAAATGTAGCTAAATTAAAAGATAAAGTTGCTGGTACTCAAGGGTTAAGGGGGGATCTTCTGTTGTTCTGGCCCCATCTTCTCCCTCGTGTTTAGCCCCATCAGTAATGAGATTTTAAAACGTTCGGCCCAATAGTTTGGCGATGTTAAGACCAGTCACCCCATTTATTTGTCAATGTTAGGACCTTTCGTGTCATTTAGGTGTCGATTTTTTCCTGGCGAGCGACAGCGAGCCTGTAATTTCAGGAGGAACCGAAATTCTATGGAGTTTTTTTTATCTTGATGGAAGTTAGGAAAGAAACTAAGAACATAATCAATAAATAAATATACCAATACAAAAATATACCCTATTCCCTTAAGGGAGCCCACCTCGTTTTTTGCTCTTTATCTCCCTCTCTGTTTGGCTTGTATCCATTCGGCCACATTCAGCCTACTGTTTTAAGACGTTTACCCCCATCCAGGTGTCAATATTTTCCTGGCGAGCGGTAGCGAGCCAGCATATATATATTTTTGTTTTGACAGCAAGCTAAATTTGTACATTTTTCGATAGAAAAATGTCTCCAGCGAAGCCGGATTTCTCCATACAATGCTGGCTCGCTATCGCTCGCCAGGAAGAAATAGACACCTGAATGGGGATAAACGTCTTAAAACAGTTGGCTGAATGGGGCCGAATGGATACAAGCCAGGGAAAGAGAGAAAGAGAAAAAAAGACGGTGACCCTCCTTAATGCAGAGAACTTGGAAGGTGGTCGTGATAATTATAGAACCCAAGACAAAGGAAGAATGGGGTTAAGTGGTTATATGAGATGGAGCTGTAGAGGAGAGAGAGTGAGAGTTAACCCTTTGAAGCTCTGACGCGTTTTAGCAGTTTATTTTGGCTATCAGTAGACGATTTTATGTAGCTTAGGAAGTATCTGTGGGTATTAAAAGGGTAAATACTATCTCAATCAACCCTTTGACTTTCATATACCGTTACTAATCTGAATAAAATCGTCTAATAGTAGCCAGAAACAGAACAGAAACGCGTATTGGAGCTTGAAAGGGTTAAGCTGTGGCCACCGAAATAGAAAAGTAGAACGAAGAAGATGGTAGAGATACGATGAGAGAGAGAGAGTTTAGCTGTGGCCACCAACATAGAAAAGTAGAACGAAGAAGATGGTAGAGATACGATGAGAGAGAGAGAGTTTAGCTGTGGCCACCAACATAGAAAAGTAGAACGAAGAAGATGGTAGAGATACGATGAGAGAGAGAGAGTTTAGCTGTGGCCACCAACATAGAAAAGTAGAACGAAGAAGATGGTAGAGATACGATGAGAGAGAGAGAGTTTAGCTGTGGCCACCAACATAGAAAAGTAGAACGAAGAAGATGGTAGAGATACGATGAGAGAGAGAGAGTTTAGCTGTGGCCACCAACATAGAAAAGTAGAACGAAGAAGATGGTAGAGATACGATGAGAGAGAGAGAGTTTAGCTGTGGCCACCAACATAGAAAAGTAGAACGAAGAAGATGGTAGAGATACGATGAGAGAGAGAGAGTTTAGCTGTGGCCACCAACATAGAAAAGTAGAACGAAGAAGATGGTAGAGATACGATGAGAGAGAGAGAGTTTAGCTGTGGCCACCAACATAGAAAAGTAGAACGAAGAAGATGGTAGAGATACGATGAGAGAGAGAGAGTTTAGCTGTGGCCACCAACATAGAAAAGTAGAACGAAGAAGATGGTAGTGATACGATGAGAGAGAGAGAGAGTTTAGCTGTGGCCACCAACATAGAAAAGTAGAACGAAGAAGATGGTAGAGATACGATGAGAGAGAGAGTTTAGCTGTGGCCACCAACATAGAAAAGTAGAACGAAGAAGATGGTAGAGATACGATGAGAGAGAGAGAGTTTAGCTGTGGCCACCAACATAGAAAAGTAGAACGAAGAAGATGGTAGAGATACGATGAGAGAGAGAGAGTTTAGCTGTGGCCACCAACATAGAAAAGTAGAACGAAGAAGATGGTAGAGATACGATGAGAGAGAGAGTTTAGCTGTGGCCACCAACATAGAAAAGTAGAACGAAGAAGATGGTAGTGATACGATGAGAGAGAGAGAGAGAGTTTAGCTGTGGCCACCAACATAGAAAAGTAGAACAGACGTAAATCCTCCCCCATTAGACAAAGCCCCGATCAGAAAAGGGGCTATGCCTCTCTTATACGGGCCAGACGATTCGTGGTTATCATTGGTACCAACAAAGCCAGAGGTAGCCCAGTCCAATATGTCAGGGTAGCTTCCGGTACCACGAGAGTGGGTAATCCAAGGAAATAAATCTAGGAAGTTAAGGGCTCTAGATATGCTGGGAAATGTACTTGATGTTAGTATTAAGGCCATCCCCAACTATTATCATCATGATTATTTTGTATATTCTTCTACACCAGCCCTACCCCCTGCGTCAGCTTCAAAACTGTTTTCGGACTGGACAAAACATGATAGGTTCAATGATATCAAAGCGCTGTCAGCTCTAACCCCTGAGTTGGGATTAAAGACGTGTACTGACTCAGCCACGAATCCAGTGTTGAAGGTGGAGCAATTGGGTCCAGGACCTTGGGTGGACTGGGAAGTCGAGGCGCAAAACTTTGCAACCACATTCACTTCTAAAGCTTCACACCAAATTCCACAAGAGAGCCATTCTTGGTTCTCTCTCCCAGTATACTCTGCCGGCGGAGTTCCCTCTGCTCTCTTTGCCTTTTTAGCTGCCCCTAAAATTAATCTATGCGAGCTTAAAGATTCGTTCTCTACACCTTCCACTGCTCACCTAGACCGGGAGTTTAGGCTACGGGGTAAGGCGTACAGACTATTTTCTCAGTATATTGTTACGCAACAAGTAGCAAATTCAATGCTAAGATCTGCTCAGGCTATCGCGACCACAGAAGTTCGAAAGGCAATCGAACTATCTAGACGCTTACTTCTCCAAACTTCTATTCAGTCACTAGGAGATATACGCACGGCCTTGTTAGAGGCGGTGCGGGCAAGACAAGATCTACGGATGTCTCTAGTCCGAAAGCTCCCGGATAGGATTGCTAATCAAGTAGTAATGTCCCCAGTTCTAAATGCCTCTTTAATGTCCCCGGAGGTGTGGAGGACGGTGTTTAACATGGCTCAGGCCTTGAAGCACAGTCCCGCCCCGTCTCAGAAACCTGCTTTCACTTTTACCAAGCCCAAACCAGTCGCTAAAACTCAGTCTGGGGGGCGAAAGCCTTTCATTTGCCTAAATCCTCTTCCACCCAAGGTCAGTACAGATACAAGCAAGGAAAGTCTTCAGGTACCCATAAAGGACAGAGGTATCAAAGGCCGGTTCAGGGCCCGTCTCCAGCCAAACCCGGCCAGTCGTCTAAACTTCCACCACCACCACCACCAAAAAACTAAGGTCTCCCTCACTCCCAGGGCCGATCTCCCGGCGAGTGGATCAGGGGGTAGTCCAGCCGGCGAACCCTTGTCTGCTAACTGGGTCGTTCCGGGCGAATCATCGCGCATGGCCTTTAAACACATGAGCAAGGATGGTGGCACGCAAAGGCATCACCTAGCAGTGGCTCCGGCGACCTCGCTTACGTCAGCCGACAAAGGCAAATTTTGTTTCATTAGAGGTGGAGTCACTGATCCAAGAGATGGTGGCCAAGCATGTTATCATCCCGGTCCCCCAAAATTACCCAGTTTTTACATCCAAACTTTTTCTGGTACCCAAAAGGGACAGTGTTCAGATGAGGCCGGCCGTAGACCTGTCTTATCTGAACCTCCATATTCACAACGTATCCTTCCGGATGCTGACAGTGAATCAGATCAGGCTAACACTTCCGCCGGAAGGGTGGATGTGTTCTTTAGACCTGACGGACGCGTATTGGCACGTCCCGGTAAACAAACGGTTTCAACGTTTTCTAGCATTACGAATCATGCATCAGACTTATGTCTTTCAGAGGATGCCGTTCGGTTTAAACCTAGCACCTCGCATATTCACGAAATTAGTCCGGCAAGCCCTGATGCCCTTGTTGCAACAAGGGATCAGGATTTTGTGGTATCTAGACGACTGGCTGGTGGTGGCGGAGACGGAACAATTATGCATAAATCATGTCAACATAACATTAACTCATGTAAAAACTCTAGGATTCAAGGTAAACCTGGTAAAGTCAAACCTTGTTCCCTCACGAGTGGTTCAGTGGATAGGGCTGGTCTGGGACACAGCTGCTCTCACTCTGAGTCCGAGTGTGGACAATCGGAACAGGTTTCGCAAGAAACTGTTTCTGTTTCTTCACAGTCTGACTACGCCACGGAGAGTCTGGGAATCTCTGGTCGGCTCTCTCAACTGGATTCAACTGACTGTAAAGTTGGGCCGGTTGAAAGTCAAACGTTTAATTTTGGAGGGCAACAAATTTTTTCCACTATTGCTGGCGGAAACATTATGGCCCATCCCAAAATTAATACACACCTTACTAGCGGTCTGGGCGAAGAGGGAAACATTGCACTCAGTCATGTCTTGGACCTCTCCTCCGCCGTCGTATGGGTGGACACGGATGCGTCAGGCACGATAGGTTGGGGCTTTCAGTCAAACCAAGGGCACCAGGGTCAAGGGCTCTGGTCCCATTCAGAATCCTCCCACATAAATGTCAAAGAGTTACTAGTCCCCTTGTATTTCCTTCAGGCTCACGGCTTTTCTTTGCGGGGCAAATCGGTATCCTTCAGGATGGACAATCTGAATGCGGTTCACTGCGTTCAGAAACAGGGGTCAACGCGATCTCGGAGGTTGCTAAACGTGTAGGAAAAGATTTTTGTACTAGCCGACAAGCTGGACATTCAGCTTCACGCTTCTTATCTCCCCGGTGTAGCGAACGTCTGGGCAGACGCTATATCTCGGAGACAGAGCACAACAGTAGAATGGGCGCTCAAGCAAAACATTTTCGACCTAATGATTGCGAAGCCTTACCGTCCACAAGTGGATCTATTTGCGTCCGAGGAGACTCACAAACTCCCGCTGTACCTAACCCGCCGGACAACCATGCCGGCGGGAGGACCCGACGCACTGGTGACGGACTGGAACATGTGGAGTTCCATTTATCTGTTTCCGCCGCCAGACGCTTCTCTAATGTGCCAAGTAGTAAACAAACTACAGGATTATCGGGGCGTCGTCTCATTAATCGCGCCCCTGTGGCCGGCGCAGGCGTGGTACCAGCAATTAAAGACGTGGTGCCCGAACCCGGTGTCGCTCCCGGTTGGGTATTTCCACTTAGACACGATTGGCAACCTAGAGACCTCGCTGACTTTTGCATTATGGACATTCAGGAGGCCAAATGGCTAGCTCCGTATGGTAGAACCGTGACCGATAAATTCATGAATCAATACACACAATCTATTAAGAGACAGTATCATTCGCATTGGCAGTCTTTTACTTCTTGGATACTCAGAACAGAACAATCTGTGCCTTCGGTGACTTTGGTTTTTAATTATTTAAACGATCTGTTTGAGCAGAAATGGCTATCAGTAGTAACGTTAAAGAATCACTTAACAGCAATTAGGGTGCCATTCCTGGACCTTACCGGTCAAACCATACCACTAGCGGAGGAAACAGGCTTCATGAGGGCATGTTTTAAACTCCGCCCACCTCCCCGTCAGCTCATGCCTACCTGGTCTCTGGACAAAGCGTTGTCATTACTTCATTCCCGGCGGTACCAAAATACTGCCGATTTTGACTTACTTTTAAAAAGGGCAGTATTCCTTATGGCTTTAGCTACCGGAAACAGGGTGTCTGAGCTGGCGGCGATGAGCAACACACCTAATTGCATCAGGTTTGGTAGGCTCAATTATTGTATTCATATTGCTCCTTCCCCAGGGTTCATCGCCAAGAATGAACACAGTGATCACGTGTTTTCAGAGTTCACGGTGCCGGCATTGAAAAGGGGAAAGGTGCACCATAATTTATGTCCAGTGCAAGCGCTTACCAAATATTTAAAGGTCGCACCTAGGAATCAACAAGGTGCTTTATGGGTATCTAGTACGGGTAAACGCGTTATGAAGCGTAAACTGGCTTCTCTCTTAGTTAACGTCATTCAGGAAAGTAATCCCGGCGTTGTGGGTAGAGCTCACGATTTACGCAAATGGGCGACCTCTTTATGTTTCCTTAAGAATTTTTCTGTTGAGGACATAGCAGCCACGCACCTCTGGTCCTCTAATCATACTTTTTTGACTCGATACCTTTCAGTAGCTTTGGACAGGCCTTCCATGCCATGTATAGCTTTACGGCAGAGGGTCTAGGTGGCCTCTGGGTCACTTAATGTTTAGATGAGGAAAAGAGAGGGGGTGGGGGTGCAGTCAGTGTAACGTAGGACACCCTAGACCCCGCCGGAGGACGTGTGCGCAACTTACGAGCTGTGATACAGGGTGTAGGTGCTGTGATTTTAAAGAATTTTCTGTAGTATTCATTACAGGAAATTGTGCTAACGTCCAATCATAGTTCAAAGACAATGCTTGTTGTAAATATTTTTGGCTGTGAAGCAATATAATGTTAAGTAAATCTTAGCAGTTGCGGCCGCAGCTGGTATGTGTAATGTAAGTACCTCTTTACGGTATAATTTTCAAATTATATCCAAGAGTTAATGGGGTTTATATGTGCACATGTAAACTTTGATGTTTTTTGTTTTTCACCACTTACTTTAAGTGGGGTGCCTTCTTAACTACCAGCTCTGTGTACAGTGTCTCGGAATTAACCCCTTTTTGTCCAAGCAGGCTTCTTCGAAGCACGCTCCAGCTTGTCACCTTTTTGTATATTTTTATGCTGTATAAAGTATTATGCACACAAATATATCTTTTTTACGAAGTATGAATACTATGTGGTTGTTTGATTATCTGCTTTTGCTAGAGTTATGATATGATTACGAATGTCCCCCTCCAGTCTTAGATATCAGGCATAATCGTCAATGATGGAGGGGCCACTAATAAATTATAGGTTTGACTCCTGTAAGGAGATAAAGAAAACCTAATATTTAGTAGTGGCCCCGTAATCATTGACGACTGGGGCCCTCCCGACCATCCCTTTCCCATTCGTTGATGTATTAAGGATTTTGGTTTACTTGATATGTCAGTGAAGGAAGAATGACGCCTGAAGTCAGCGTCTGGTTAAAGATCCACACAAGTACATCCACGAAGTTATGGAAAGCTTATGAATAGTTATTCTTATTTTCTTTGTATTTGTTATTTTTTACGAAGTTTTTTCGTAGTGAGTACCCAATTTCATAATGACGAACCATGAGTGAGGTTGCGTGCGCTCATGATGAAGGCTCCTCAATTTTTTATGCTCTGCGCGGTAGATTCAAACTACGGTAAATGAGTGTTTGAAGAGGGTGCCTTATGTAATAGGCATAATCGTCAATGATTACGGGGCCACTACTAAATATAAGGTTTTCTTTATCTCCTTACAGGAGTCAAACCTATAATATATATATATATATATATATATATATATATCTATCTATATGCTCAGGCCCAATCCCCATTTTGGGGGTAGCCGACTCAAGACAGAGCAAGAACAGGGAAAACACAAAAACAACATAAAACAACAAATAAACACAGATAAAAAGCACAAACTCACACACATCCAGGTCACCCAGGAGAAGACCCAGAGACCAGGTTCACCAAGGTCGCTCCAGCACTCCCCCGGCCCCCGACCACCCGGAGAGGTTCCGATCTCGGCAGGCAGACATGCAGCGGAGCCAAAGCCACAAGCCCTCCCACCACACTTCCAGGCGCACCCTTCATATTAATCGTCTCCCTGGGCCAGGCACCTGATGGACTATTCTCTAGTCCAACTTGCGCCAGACCCCTTACTCCAAATGACCACGTGTCCACTCAACTATTCACAAGCATTCTCCATTCACTCCTGACCACCACCACTTCCCCTGCCTGATCTATAGTCATTCCTCTATCATCCAAAGCCTTTCTTACACAGTCTCTCCATCTCAATGGGGGTCTTCCTGCCCTTCTATCTCCCCTTGTACCTGACTCACATATTCTCTTTGTAAGCCTTTCATCTCCCATTCGTTCAACATGACCATACCAGCTCAGCACCCTTCTGTCCACTTTGGCTGACAAATGTTCCTGCTGCCCCACTCTCCTACGTATCTCTTCATTCCTCAATCTGTCTCTACAAGTAACTCCACACATACTCCTCAAGCAGCTCATCTCCATCACATCCAGCCCTCTTTTCTCCTTTTTCTTCAGAGCCCATGTCTCAGCCCCATACATCACTGTTGGCACAACAATTCCTTGATACAGTGCACTTTTTACTTTCACTCCGAGATTTCTCGTCTTCCACATACTTCCCATTGCTCCGAAAACCTTCCTTCCTTCACACACTCTCTGTTTTATCTCCACTTCCATACCTCCACTCCTGCTTATCGTTCCTCCTAGATATTTAAAACACTCTACTTGTTCCAATATTTCCCCATCCAGCCTCACATCTAGATTCACCCTATGCTCTCCCCTATTACACACCATTACTTTACTTTTATTGACGTACACCTTCAGTTTCCTCCTTCCACAAACCACACCAAACTCTTTGACTACCCGCTGCAGTTTCTCATCAGAATCCGCCACCAATGCTGTGTCATCAGCGAACAGCAACTGATTCAACTCCCAATCTCTACCATTCTTCCCTACTAAACCCAATCCTCTTATATATACATATACATGTATATATACATGTATACATATATACATATATATATATATGTATATATATATATATATATGTATATATAATCACACACACACACACACACACACACACACACACAGTCAGGCAAATCACGGTCACTCAACCTCACAACCAAAAATTATATGCAAAACTAAATATATATAATTCTTTCCACATTATCAACGGCCCATCGGTATTGCTAACTTCCTGGGCTATAGAATTCCTGATCATCGCATTTTTATCTAGATTTTTTTTTTTTTTTTTTTTTTAATAGATACCAGTATATAGTCTGACCTGGAAAAGTATATTATTCTCATTTTGTGTTGCATTCTGTTTGTGATTATGGATTTCCGGTGCACGTGGTTTATCGAAAAGTATTATATATATTATGGTAAGCACATACACATAATAACAGGTGGATATACATACACACATTACTACACACATTCACACAAGCACATAATACACACAACCATGCATACACACCTATATCCAGGTACGGTACATACAAATGCACACAGACACACATTCACTCTCATTCACACATTCACACTAATGCACTCTCACACAAGAATGTATATATTTGTTTATGAATTTCACTCCAACACCAAACACCTCCCAAAGAAATTAATGAAATAAAGCATGTGATCCACCGGGATTGGGTTACCACATACAGATTTTAAACACTCTAACCATTACACCATCATACACACACATATCATTCACACACACACGCGCGATGTATTTTCATCTAGTCGGGATGTCAACCTGTTATTAAACAATTTATAAAAGTAGTAGTATTTTTATAAAACCTTCAAGCTTAATTTGTACATTTTTTTTTATAGATAAGTGTCTTGGCTGAAGGCTGATTTCTAATAAGTTACAGGCTCAATATCGCTTGGCCAGAAAAAAAAATAGACGCCTGAATGGAGTGAAGCGACTTATTATCGCCAAAATGATAGGGTAAAACGTCTTAAAATCTCCAAACTAATGGACCTCAGACCTAATATAGCTAATGCACCACAATCCACGCACATGTAAAAGGGTAGGGTCAAACCGTCACAGCTGGGGATTGATCGCCAACATTAAGGGGAGACAGACAGTTTTTCTGGACCCTCGTCTCCCTAATGTTTAGCCCCAATAATTTTGAGATTTTAAGAGTTTGGTTCCATTAATTTGCGGATTTTATGACCTTTCACCCCATTTTTTTATCAACATTAGGACCCTTCATGCCATTTAGGTGTCGAGTTTTCCTGGCGATCAATAGCGAGTCTGTATTTGAAAGTTATATCGAAGGTGGGTCTTATGGGTGTTTTTATAAGCTTGATTGAGGTTTAGAGAACAAACTAAACCCCTTCCCTAAACCATTGCGCCGAACCAGTAAATTATGTTACACAATACCGTCTGAGCTCCCTTAATGCTTTCTCAAACGGCAGGGAAGAGAGGATGTGAAAGTGTAAGAATGTTTTTTTTGTCTTATTTCCATTATCTTGAATTTTGTAATGTTTTGTTGTTTGTGTACTTCTGTGGGCCAGTTCTCCTAGACAGTATGCAGATGGTGTGTAACATATATAGCATAATTAGTAATAGTAGTAGTAGTAGTAGTAGTAATAGTAGTGTTAGAATATGTTTGAAAATTTGACAGAATGAATATAAACACCATATGAGGACGAGCACTTTATTGACAACGTTTCGCAGTGACCTGAAGAACCTATCTGCGAAACGTCAATAAAGTGCTCCTCCTCATATGGTGTTTATATTCAGTAGTAGTAGTAGTATCACACACACACACACACACACACACACACACACACACACACACACACACACACACACACACACACACACACACACACATATACACATACACACACTCAAAACAAATTAATCAAGAGGCCACCGAACTCTACCATCTGCACACTTGTTAACTAGTTTTATATCATACTGACAAATACATAATTAATTAACAGAACTGGCGATCATTTAACATTTAACGTTAACAATGCCCAGGTCCTGAATGTTCCTATCAGTTAAATAATCAATGTTTCAATTATAACGTCTACTTGAACTCCCAGCTTTCTATTAGTCGTGATCGTGTATTCAACCTTTAACTGTGGTGGTGGTGATATGGTTTAGATGCTTATGTTCTGGGTGTGGTGTCCCGAGTTCGAATTCCGTAAGGACCACATGCTTTCATTAGTTTATTCAAGTGCATTTGGGGTTTGTAATTGATGACTAGTGTTAAGAACGGGGTGTTACTTAATTCTATAGGTTCAGGAACTAATGTATAGCGAGGCCGATCCTTAGTGATCTTGGCTCCATTTATTGTTCTTTCAACTCACTAAAACATTACGCTTTCCATAATCCAGTTGGATCAAGTACATGATTAGATTGATATCCAAAATTCGAAAATGGATACTAGTCGTGATCGTGTATTCAACCTTTAACTGTGGTGGTGGTGTACTGGTTTAAATGCTTATGTTCTGGTTGTGGTGTCCCTAGTTCAAATCCCAGGAGGACCATATGCTTTCCTTAGTTTATTCAAGTGCATTGGGGTTTGTAATTGATGATTAATGTTATGAACGGGGTGTTACTTAATAAACCATTCTTATTACAACAAGTAGGCCAGATATCCCGACCCCAACTTCTCTTATATTTAGGGGAGGTATTATAGGTTTTACTGACCCCCTTCTCTCTCATGATTAGCCCCATTGGTTATGAAATTTTAAGACGTTCATCTCATTCGTTTGACGATTTCAAAACCTTTCGATCCATTTTTTTCGTGCCACTTAGGTGTCGATTTTTTTCCTGGCTAGCGGTATCAAACCTGTAATTTTATGAGGAACCGGCCTTCGGCCGGAAATGTTGTTACTGAAAAATTACACATTTATCTTGCAGGGGTGTCTTGGGGCTGTTTTTTAAAGCTTGATGGAGACTTAGCGAGGAAACTAAAAATATATAGTATTGAATAAACAGATAGACCAAAAAAATAAAATAACGTCTCTTTAATTAAAGTAATCGACCTGTCATTTCTATCAGTAAACAGGGGGGTACCAGTAAATAGGTGTGGCAAACTACAGCCCGTTTCCTCTGGCCCTTTTAGTTCAAAATATTGGTTTAGTTTTCCAAAGCAATGCCTTCCCTATTTTCCCTGTAATTTGTTATGTTAACCCCATCTGTACCACCGACGTCTTTTTACCATTATTATGACAACCGTTAGACGACTTTGTTTAAACTAAATAATTATGGCCTCCAGCAATAAACAGGCTTCGAACATTCTCACTTAACCCTTGTTACTACCACAGATCCTTTTTAATTAAACTGCATTAAATCGTCTAAATATAGCTAGAATGAAATGAAAAAGACGTCGCCGGCACAGAAGGGGTTAATTAAAGGGAGATTTTTAGTTTGCTTCCTAGACCCCCATCAAGCTTTTACAAAATACCCCAAAGATCCCCCTGCGATATAAATGTGTAATTTTTTCGGTATGAGAAATGTCCCGGCCGAAGGCCGGTTTCTCCTAAATTACGGAGTCGCT
>CM064492.1:66353056-66393056 GCA_032716605.1 Paralithodes platypus | reverse complement strand
TGACGAGTGCCTCCCCCAGAGTTGAAAGAGTGACGGTCAAAATCAAGGGACGTTCGAGCCAAAATGCATGGACACACGAAGTTTGAAGCAACTTAAGTCATAGGATGAGGGAAAGGATGATTCTGGGAGAGAGTTTCAGAGCTCAGCAGTTGAATAGAGGAAAAATTGAGAATAATGTTTAACTCTTGGATTGGAGAGTTGCACAGAGTAGAGGTGGGATTGTGTTGCAAGACGGGTGATATGTGCTCTACAAAGAGGGGGTGGAATGCACCGAGAAGATCTGTGAGGAACACTGATTATTGTAATAGCGGTAGAATAGTGAGAAAGATGCAACATTGCGGCTAAGAGAGAGAGACTGCAGAGAATTGGTGAGTGGACGTGAGTTAATGAGATTGAAGGCTTTCTTTTCTACTTTGTCTAGAAGTGCTGTGTGAGAGGATCCTCCCCACACATGGGACAAATACTCAATACAAGGACGCACCGTGCCACTGTACAGAGCAAGAAGTTGTGCAGGGGTAAAGAAACTCCGGAGGCAATTGAACACACCCAGCTTCTGAGAAGCCGCTTTAGCAAGAGTGGTAATATGATCTTTCCAAGAGAGATCAGAAGAAAAGGAGACGCCGAGAATATTAAGAGAAGATGAAGGGTTAATTTGTATGTTGTTGAAGAAGTCATAGTTTTCGGGAAGGGTGTGACGAGTAGACAGATGGAGAAATTGAGTTTTGAATCATTGAAAGTAACAAGGTTTTCTCTGCCTCAATTAGAAATAGTACAGAGAACAGAAGATAGGTGTTTTATGGTCTCCTTACTGAGTTTTGGAGTTTCTGCTGTGATGATGTTGTGGAAGGCTAGTTGAATAGTGTAATGTAGAGTCGTCAGCATATGAGTGAACGTGGTTGGAGATGCAGTTGAAAAGGTCGTTAATGAATAATAGGAATCGAATTGGAGCTAGGACAGAGCCGTGAGGAACACCGGAGTTGATAGGTTAAGGAAGTGAACGGTGGCCGTCCACAACCGCAGGAATGGAACGGCCGGAAAGGAAATTAGAGACAAAAGCACAGATGCAGGGATAGAAACCGAAGAAGGGTAGTTTGGAAATGAGAGATTTGTGCCAGACTCTATTCAAGGCCTTCGATATGTCTAGCGCAACAGAAAAAGTCTCACCGAAGTACCAAATGGAGATGACCAATAGTTAGTAAGATAAGAAAGTTCGCCAGTAGAGCGGCCTTTGAGGAAGCCAAACTGGCGGTCTGAGAGTAGGTTATGGGAAGATAATTGGCCAAGAAATTTTGAGGTAAGATTAGTTTAAAAAACTTTAGAGATGCAAGAAATGAGACCAGCCTCAGAAGAGTAATACATAAGTGCGCGGAATTTCGATGTGAGTATCTTAGGTTCGGGTCCTTAGAGTGCCACATGTATTTGTTGATTTCATTAATTGAGTTAAGAAGTGAAGTTGGTTGGTGGAAAAAATATATAACAATGGCAAATAAAGTGTGTTACTCATTTGGAGCGTAATTTTAATTCAAATCTGAACAAATATTTCTACTGTTACATAACCCGTTTGGAATAGTGTGTTAAATTTTGGTCCCCACACTATAAAAAAGGTTATCGATAAATTGGAGAGTTCAAAGAATGGTTATACAGTAAAAATAATAACAAAACTGTGAAATATACCGTATGATAAGCACCTTAAAGATTTGAACCTGTTAGCCACGTAAGCGCAGAATGAGGGTAATTTCAATGAAGTATATATATATAATCATAAAGGGCCATGATAATCTAGATGTTAACAAGTACCTCACAGTCAGCCAGTCGATTTACACAAGAGGAAATGGATTCAAAATTGTTGAAAACAATTCAAATCAAATCAAGAAAAGCTTATTTTTCAACCGCATCATGAACAGGTTGATGGGACTCGTCAGCCTTGGTCGGCCACCCATCTAGGGGAGACAACTTTATAATATTCTGGTTGGATGGGACTCGTCAGCCTTGGTCGGGTCCCAGAGAGAGGGAGGGGGAGAGAGAAAAAAAAACTAAATGGGCCCCCTTAATGACTGCTCAAAATAATGTTCCTGTTAATTTAATTACAATCATTATAAACATTGTTATCGTAATTATTTTATATTATCGTCAACAGCATTGTCATCACCATCCTCAAAATTATGATCATTACTATATAAAGGAATGCAAAGGAATGCGAACATAAAACACTAGTCCTAACGGGGCTGCTCTATTTTTAAATATCTTGATATATTTTTCCATGCCGGTAAATGTTGGATATTGGAACTGGTATTTTATCTGTCGTGGCCCACTTCATATGTGGGACAGTATGGCATGGTCCACAGATAGATAGATAGGTAGAGAGAGAGATTTACATAGATACACTGACCACACAGACCTTACGATCCCAGCGAGGTGGTCAAGACTTAATTCTAGTAGAGATAGCTAACCCGAGAGTAAGGTACAGTGGAAGGAAAGGATAGCAAAGAAGAAGGCTCTCTCCACTCCCTCCGGCAAGAGAGAGAGAGAGAGATGGATGGGGCATAGGTATACAGTATGTGTGTTTTATAAGATAAATTAATTATCTCAAAGATCTTGCGAACCATTCCGAGAAAATGTATTAACAATAGTAATATTGCAGAAGGCATTCGATATAACATGTGAATAATAATCTTGAGTTGCATTGTTTTCTAGATTTTCTACTATATGGCAATATAAAATATAAAATAATACAACATATATCGTTACTTTATCAAATCATTTTGATGTTTAATTATTTAATATCAGCAATGGAAAATACACGTAATAGAAATGTTATTAAATTTAGTAACACACTCGAGAATACATAACAACATGTATATAATCATCACTTCGCTAATGATGGCCATATACAGTAGAAACAATTTACGGTAGTTGAAGAAAAATATATATTGCATGTGTCTTGATATGTTGCGCACACAGACATTCACTGAGCTTCATTATTAAATATATGTTTAAGATTGTAATACTTTTTTTGTTCTATGACATTCGATATAGTATAAGGTACAGTTATTATATTTTGGTTTACTTCGATACAAGTCAATAATATGCTATGTTCTATAAAGTAAAACAAAATATTTAACAAAGATTAAATCAACCAATAAATCTCTGTATCTCACAAAGTAACTTAGAATAGTTTGCTCGCATGCGAAGTATATAATAGGTACAGTCGCGACCATGAACACAATAACACGGTCTAGTGCCAATGACGTCTCTGCCAAGGAACTCCAACCAACCTTCGGCTCTTCTGACAACTCACCTGACTCACTTGAGGCCGATATCTTGCCTGGTTCTTTGTCGTCATCATCTCTGTCGGGGCCTAGACACCCTAGCATACCTGTTGGCCGTGCTCCTGGTCGTGCTGGTGATTGTGTGGTCGCATGTCGAGCTGGGCACACTGCTGAATGTGGGGCAATGCACCGAGGCCCACGTGCAGCCACAGGAGGAGCAGCAGGTCCCGACGCCTTTAGGTACGTCGACTTCACAGAGAACGATTTCTTTAAAGTTGTGCTCAACTTCAATTGTATGGGATATGGAATTCAGGATGTCTTCCCATGAGATGAAGAGGCTATTTCCGTGTAATCTTTGATGATGACATGCTGGGGAAAATGATGGACGAGTCGACTGTGTGACGCTTACCAGCGTTGGCAAAATCGCCTCCCGGTAGCCACTAGCGCTCGCCAGGGCAGTGAAATGGGCTACAGTTATCAGAGAATGTTTTTCTTTCTTTCATAGTGTTCGTGTTGTTACAGACAGTCCCGTGGTGGTCTTTATTTTCGTCTGTAACAACGGGAAGCATTTTATATCATGAGTAGAACATAGTAGGGGCAGTGAGTGTTGATTTCCTCCTCCCTCCTCCCTCCCGGAGGAGTTTCTCGCCGCATTGCCTTTCTCTCGGTTTTGATTGGCTGATGGTTCCTGGCGCCTTCTGGAGGCTTGCTGCCTTGTGACGTATCGGCCTGTGATTGGCCGACCACCATGCCTTTGTGTGATTCTGAGGGTCCCGAGGAGCTACCTTCCTCAGAGCTTGCCTGACCAGCATACCCTTCACACCTCCCTTGCCATCTGTCCCCGACTTCCACCTATAGAACACTTTCTCTCTCTCTCAACTTCTTACCTCTTATGCTTCTAATCTATTTAATATCATAACTCCCCTTTGGTTCTACACGATTTCATATATCGGCCATCGTATTATATGCTGAAGCTCTCAGATATCTCATGTTTAGTTTGACATTTTGGAGGGGTTAACATTTTGTCTGTAGAGGTTCGACACACTCGCGGTGTCTCCCTACCTATTCATTGGTTGTCTGCTGGGCTATTTAATGCTAGACTGGGGTGAGGCTACTGGTGTTGTGATTTCCGATGTGTACCAGGTTTTGTTGAACTTGTACAATCGCAACAGATACGTGGGAAGCCTAGGTTGTCTTTCTGACTGTGCACCTTGTGAGTTTAGCACTGTGTTGCGAGTGAGGGCTTTTGCCTCTGCCACCCAACACTGTGCTAACTCGTTTTATTTTGACTTGTAGAGGGTCGCCAGGAGAGAACCAGATACTAGCGATCTGGATCTCTCAAGAGAGCACCCCGTCATTTAACGTAATTTGGCCGTACAGTCTTAAGGACCTCGCTAGGCTACGAGCCGCTTGCTCAGCCATTGTTTCCTAGCCTACAACATCCCAGCTAGACTTTATTCGCCTAGCAGACACCCGATTAGGATTACAAACTCTTACGTTATGTATGCAGCATTTTTATTCACGTTGTAAGCCTTGGTTGTTGTTGAGTTGCACAACCCGAGCAGGCTTTTGTGTTGCCTGAGGAAGTACTTCTTTTGTTGTTGGAGATAATACTATTGCACATTTATCGTTATTCCCGTGCCAGTTAACACTGTATGTCCCTACACTTGTCATATCTTGTTCCTGCTTTATATAACAGTTCAAAATCCGATTCGATCATCTTAAGCAGCACCAGACTTTCTTCAGAAGATTCCTGTTCGATGCTTTAGGACTTTCATTCACTTTCTTTAATATAAGAGTGACAGTTTATTATTGTTTAGAGTAACTTTAATTATACCTTCTTCTTGTTTGCATTAAATCATTCCAGTGATTTAATTAAGCTCTCTATCTTTTTCCTTGTATACATTATTAACGTAATTGTATGTTGTTGTGATCAGGCTGTATCAGAGATCATCAGCCTGTAGTAGTAGTGCATTTATACCGAGTTAGAGGATACCCCGCGATCGCAGATTTAACTCTGGAGGGCAGAGGTGGGCGCGCTCCGGTGGGACCGGTAATGCGGCAGCGCTCCGCGATCATCAGACATAAGGTAATGCGGCAGCGCTCACGCGCTCCTTTTGTCAGCAGACCTGATGCGCTTCCCGCTACGCGCTCCTGCGCTCCGCGCTCCCAAAAATAGGTATATCAAAAACAAAACAAACAAAACAGCTTCTAGAAGTTATTTAATTATTTACCTTTGTCCTTCACTTTGTCCTTTGTCTTTCACTTCACTAAATTCCAACAATTCAAAACATTCAAAAAACCTCAAGTCATGGTGTCTTTCTGAAGTTTAACTGTTTAAGTTTCTCACTTTCTCAGTTTCTGTTATTCTTTATGTCATATCAATGAATCAAATGTCAATGATATGATATGATTGATATCATTGCAAATGTCAATGATATGATATGATTGATATCATTGTGAGTTTGTGACATTGTGACTGTCCATTGATATCTATGATATGACATAAAGAATTACAGAAACTGTCCAAACTGAGAAACTAGGTCCGAAACTGCCAGGTCCGACGGTATATAATTTATAATAATTATATATATACGGCCGGGACTAGGGTCTTGTCAGATGTTAGTTGTCACGCCCAGTGCCAGGTCCATATATAATTATATACTGACTCGCCGAAAAAAAATCGTAGCAGCGAAACGACTGCACCTATGGCTTTCATATTTTTAGTTTTTTACCACATGTACCTTACCCTTCTGCATACCCACCACGGCACCACCACTACCCCAAACCCCTCCTCCCACCCACTCGCTGACTATCGGTCGCCTCACAAGGAAAAAAAAAGAAAATCTGTGGCGGCGAAACGATTGCACCAATCGGTTCCATATTTGTGTAACAAGTGCCTTACCCTTATGCCTTCCCTTCATCACACCCCCAACTGCCTCCCACAACCCACTTCCAGCGTATCCGTACGAAGAAAAGGAAAACAAATAAAATCTGTGGTGGCGAAACTACCTCACCAATTGGCTTCATATTTGTAACACGAGTCAATTACGCTTCTACCTTCCCCCCACCATCCCCCAAACCACCCTCCCACCCATACATTCAAGTAACATTCCGATAGTATCGATACCATAAAATGATAAAAGTCTCTGAAGTCTATAGTGTCTTTTGACTATCAGACAGTCAGACAGGCTCGGGCTATACCACTGCCAGACTTACCCTTAGGCCCCTTCGTAAGCCGTAACTTGCCCGTAAGGTTTACTTTGCGTTAGCAAAAGCCAAAAAAAAAAAATAACAAGTTAACAACTGTAACACTGTCAGTCTGTCACTATCATAGTATCACTGTATCACAGTTCACTAACACCGTGAGTAACACCGTACGAACGGTACGATGACTGTACACGATAATGACGTTCTTGTACCTGTTGTTGACAGGAAAAATCGCCTCCGGAGCGTCAGAAAGGAGCGCGAATTTCTAGCTGCGCTCCCCGCCTGCACTCCGATTTCAGAATTTTGCCGCTCCTCGCTCCGCGCTCCTCTATATTGGTAATGCGCACCGGATCGCAGAGCGCCGAGCGCCAAATGGCGCGCACCTGCCCACCTCTGCTGGAGGGTATAGGTGTTTTTGTGCGCCGGCATTATAAGTTCGAGGGTTGGATCTAGTGTTACCGTTGTGGCTGTGTGCCTTTCTAGTCCAATGATTAAGAGCCCTTGTTTTATATGAGTCCCGGTCGTAACAACTGCCAGGCGGGATACATAGCACACACGATGGACTTTCCTCATATGTGTAGGTGGAATGACATCTCAATTCCCGAACTTCTTGTCTTCCTGGCCCTAACCCTGCTCGTGCCACACATCAAGAAACATAATCTCTAAGACTACTGGCTAGTCGATCATGTTATCACTACCTTATTGTTCAGCAGGTACCTGTCCTGGGATCGATATCGGCAAATCCTGAGGCGTGTTCACTTTATGGATAACAGGCGCCCCCATAACATCTGGAAGATTCGGACATTCTTGACCAACATGCAGGAAAAATGTGTGCAATTTTTTCGGCCCTTTCAGAAAGAGAGAGATAGAGAGAAAGAATGAGAGAATCCAGGAGCTACAGCAAGACCCTCAAATATCACTTATCAGTATCATATCAGTGTAAATAGACAAAAGCATCGTCTTATTTGCAGTGACCGTCTATCCATCACCTATCACTTTCTAACTTTCATTATTCCTACTTGACCTTTCTCCACATGATTTTTTTTTTCTCACTTTAATAACAAATAGTGACCGTCTTAGCGTGTTCTCCTCCTCCCCCCAGATATGATGTACAGGGCCACTATGCCAGTAGATGGCGCCAAGATCGCCTTGGAAATTCTCGACCTCTCATCCAATCTGGTGAGTGCATGTAGGTGACGTTGGTCTTAACACTTGATGTTAAGTGTTGTGTAATCCATTAATTTATAATGGGCAGGGGGGTAACATTTGTGTTTGAGTGTTATCAAAGGATTCTTCTACCCTAAAGAAAGACTTTTAGCATGAACATTAAAATTAAAATTATTGGGTGGAAAGTAGCCCATGAAAGTGTGCCCTCCCCTAAAGTGATTAAAAACCTTACACATTTTTTAATGCTTAATATTTTAAACAAAAGCTAAACATATCGAATATTTCCATTGATTTAAAAATGGTTTAGATTATTCAACAAATATTAATGAAACTGAATTTGATTAAAAACAGTTTTATAATTTTGCATGAATTATTATATTGCATTTAATAGTTTAAAAATTAACTAAAATCACTTATTTTCAACATTGAATAGTTGGTGTGTATGTATTGTACTGTATATATGTCTAATGAATGAGTGTGTGTGTCTATTTGTGTGAATGCGAAAGGTATTTGTTGGTCTGTCAGTGTTATTTGTGAGTGTACTTTATATATGTGTGAACTTTTATCAATCTAGCAAGCACGTCAGAGATCCAGTATGCAAATAATTAGATATATTTCAGGACCAGAGGCCCTGTATATATATATATATATATATATATATATATATATATATATATATATATATATATATATATATATATATAGTCTGATGGTAGTAGGTCCAGGAATAAAATACTAAAATACATGTTCTTGTTCTTTTAGAAGTACTGTCCATGTAAAATTACTCGATTTATTCATTAAGGTGGGTTACCTGCGTTTTTCTCTTTCTATCTCTTTCTCTGGCTTGTATGCATTCGACTCCATTCAGCCAACTGGTTTAAGACGTTTATCTCCATCCAAGTGTCGATTTCTTCCTGGCGAGCGATAGCTAGCCATCATTGTGTGAAGAAATCCGGCTTCGTTGGAGACATTTTTCTATCGAAAAATGTACAAATTTAGCTTGCTGTAAAAAATATATATATATATATATATATATGCTGGCTCGCTTCCGCTCGCCAGGAAAATATTAACACCTGGATAGGGGTAAACGTCTTAAAACAGTAGGCCGAATGGGTCCGAATTAATACAAGCCAAAGAGAGAGGGAGAGAGAAAAAAAAGCGAGGTGGGCTCCCTTAAATATTGTCGCTATATGCTCTGCTCCGTTCATATGTTGTATAGATATTTTTGGTGGGTACAGTCGGATACCATAGTCTCTAGCCCACTCATAAGAATTCCTGGACCCCATATGTCTTTCTGTATGCAATTATAACTTTATGGATTGATTTTTGGATAGAACTTGCTTTTCAATAAATAGTAGGCCTATATATAGCCTTTGGAGTAAGGGGTCGGGCGCAAGTTGGACTAGATAATAGTCCATCAGGCGCCTGGCCCGGGGAGGCGATTAATATGAAGGGTGCGCCTGGAAGTGTGGTGGGAGGGCGTGTGGCTTTGGCTCCGCTGCATGTCTGCCTGCCGAGATCGGAACCTCTCCGGGTGGTCAGGGGCCGGGGGAGTGCTGGAGCGACCTTGGTGACCCTGGTCTCTGGGTCTTCTCCTGGGTGACCTGGATGTGTGTGAGTTGGTGCTTTTTATCTGTGTTTATTCGTTGTTTTATGTTGTTTTTGTGTTTTCCCTGTTCTTGCTCTGTCTTGAGTCAGCTACCCCCAAAATGGGGATTGGGCCTGAGCATATAAATAGAATAGATAGATATATAGTTTTGTAGTTGATTTATAGAAAAACATATTCATAAATTGGTTTCCAGAGATATACTTCCATAATTAGAAATAGGTGAAGTCCACGTAATTGTAAGAGTGGGCAAGAGACTATGGTATCCTAGTGTACATGGCCCCAGTCGCGCTTGTGTTCCTGAAATCCTTAATATCCTTTGGGTTGCCAGTAAGTAGTTCAATGGGTATCATGAACACCGAGGAAGAACTTGCTTTTCTATATACGCTTTTGTATTTTTGTTTTTCCGCGTAGATGTGAATCGTGGGGAATTATAAAATATGTATAACACACACCAAGTTTCTCTCAAATTGTTTAATGTGTAGAGTATGTGTAAACTGTTTAATGTGTAGCGTATGTGTAAACTGTTTAATGTGTATAGTATGTGTAAACTTTTTAATGTGTACAGTATGTGTAAACTGTTTAATGTGTACAGTATGTGTAAACTATTTAATGTGTACAGTATGTGTAAACTGTTTAATGTGTACAGTATGTGTAAACTATTTAATGTGTACAGTATGTGTAAACTGTTTAATGTGTACAGTATGATGTGTAAACTGTTTAATGTGTACAGTATGTGTAAACTGTTTAATGTGTACATTATGTGTAAACTGTTTAATGTGTACAGTATGTGTAAACTGTTTAATGTGTACAGTATGTGTAAACTGTTTAATGTGTACAGTATGTGTAAACTGTTTAATGTGTACAGTATGTGTAAACTATTTAATGTGTACAGTATGTGTAAACTGCTTAATGTGTACAGTATGTGTAAACTGTTCAAGGGGGGTCACCTGCTTTTTTTTCTCTCATTTTCTCTCTTTCTCTGGCTTGTATCCATTCGGCCCAATTCAGCCAACTGTTTGAAGACGTTTATCCTCATTCAGGTGTCGATTTCTTCCTGGCGAGCGATAGCGACCCCGCATTGTATGGAGAAATCCGGACATTTTTCTATCGAAAAATGTACAAATTTAGCTTGCTGTAAAAAAAATATATATATATATATATATATATATATATACAGTATATATAGGCCTATATATCCTGGGTCGCTACCGCTCGCCCGGAAAATATTGACACCTGGATGGGGGTAAACGTCTTAAAACAGTAGACTAAATGGGATCGAATGGATACAACCCAGAGTGAGAGTGAGAAAGAGGGAAAAAAACGAGGTGGGCTCCCTTAATGTGTACAGTATGTGTAAACTGTAATTTTTGTTATCTTAATTATCTAACTCTTACAACTAACTCTTTTCCAGGACGAGGTTGTGGTGCCACGGGAGACAGTGGCGTGGGCTGAGGCGTGGGTGGTGGTGTACAGTGTGATATCCTGGGAGAGCTACCTAGTGGGCGTACGGGCAGTGGAGGCAGTTACGGCAGCCTGTGGGGGAGATCAGCCCAACCCACCCGTCCTACTCATGGCCAACAAGAAGGACCTCGAGCATATGAGACAAGTGAGGATTAGAGAGCCTATACCCACTGTTTGAGTTCATGGGGCACTGCGATAGATTACAATAAGAATATTCACACCTATTGTATATTCATATTTTTTCATATGAATATATGTCGCAAAACGGCAGCTATGGGACGGGTGGACGGGACTCGTTAACTTTAGTAGGTAACCCATCTAACTAAGTTCCTACTATAGCTTCCACTAAAGAGGAAGACAATAATGCAGAGCTTGCAACCCAGTCACGTAATAAATCAATGTTGCCATTAAATGCGTCTCCAACCTAGTCTTACTAGGCTGTCCGTCTCTTGAGCATCTTGATCTGGTGGGCTGGGTTCGTCAACCTTGCTTAACTTGCCCGGCTCACCAGACCAGTCCATAACGACGAGTGTAGACTAAAGTCACCAGGATTCTATACACTTCGAAGTGCATTGTGTCCCCTTGGCCAATGTTTGATATTGGGAGTGCCACAGACGGTGAAGATAACTCATCACCCTACTGGCTTGTTGGAGAGACTTCTGGATCAGGACCTCAAGCATTCAAACCCTGTCGATTAATGATCAACTGTCATTTATGACTGGAGATGGTCGGATGCTGAGGATGTACATTGTTGCTGATCTACGCCAAACTCGATACCTTTGTGGATCGGTATCACTTTTACAAGGTCAAGGAAGCTGAGAATTGCTAGGGTCTTATTCCAGTAACCAAACCTTACACGCTATATTTGCCATGCTCTTGCTGGCAGTATGGGGAAGGATATCAATTCATCATCCCATATTTTAGGTTTGATTCCCGGAGGGAAGTAAAGAAAACCTAATATTTAGTAGGGCCCCGTAATCATTGATGATATGCCTATTAGTATAATAGTCTCCCTTCAAACACCCGCGGTCGCTAGTTTGAATCTACCGCGCGGGAGGAAAGGAGTACTAAGCTTCATAAGGGTAACGCATATTCTCTTATGGAATCGTCTTATGATCGGGTACTCTCTACGAAAAAACCTTAGAAATAAGAAAAACTAACTTAATAATTGCTATACTCAAGCTTTCCCATGCGTGGATTTCTTGGGTGTGGATTCCTGACGCTGGCCCTCTAGCGGCCATACTTCCTTCACTGACATATCAAGATAAAACTCAGAAATCAAGCGAATGGGAAGGGGATGGCAGGGAGGGCACTAACATCGTCAATAATTACGGGGCCCTACTAAATATTAGGTTTTCCTTACTTCCCTCCGGGAATCAAACCTATAAATTAATGGTGGCTCCCTCATTGACGATATGCCTGCTGTCCTAAGACTGGAGGGGGACATTCGTAACAATATCAGAATTACCGATCTTAATTACCATCGGTAAAAAACTTAACTACCATCGGTAACAGAGAATCCGTATAACAATATAAGTTTTCTTATTGTATACATACAATATAGAAAAATATAAAAGAAGTCAAGCAGTGCGTTACTTCAAAGAAGATCTGCTTGTACATGACTGGACCTAAACTTAAGATCTATTGCATGTTTAGTGAGAACACTCTTGTACTCTCATAATTTGAACCTTAATCCCTTGGATTATGTTCTGGCCTTAAAATTATCTGTACAATAAAAACTGTTTGTACATTCTGTTAATACTACATAGATGCAACTATGATAAAAAGAAATAAACTTAGATTAAACTGTATAACCAGTTCGATTCATATCACAGCTCGTGATTTATCACAATCTCCGGCGGAGGGATTCTAGTGGGTCTTTGGGCTATTTTGCACCCCCCCCCCCCTTTTTGCCTTAAGGGGAGGTATTTAGTTTGTTCCCTAGACCTCCATCAAGCTTAAAATTACACCCCCTTGAGTCCCTTTCAAGATAAATTTGTACATTTTTCAGTAGAAAAATTTCCGGCCGAAGGCCGGTTCCTCTTAAATTACTGGCTCGCTATCGCTCGCCAAGATAAAATCGACACCTGAATTGCACGAAAGGCCTTAATATGGGGTGAAAGTTCTTAACCCTTTGGCTGCGGGTGACGTTCTAGAATGTTTTGGCAAGTTACACCAATTTCCAGGCTTTAAAAGCCTGTAAAAAACTTAAAAATTTGAGTGTCAGTGGGCGGGAGCGTGAAGGGCCCACCTCCGTCCCTCAGAGCAGTGAGCGGCTCACTGAGCTAGGCTGTGTCTCGCGCGGATCTCTCTCTGTCTCTCTCAACAGTGTAGCCAAGCGAGCGAGTGCTACCAAATAGCGGGTTTCCCGCGTTTTACTGGCATCGCTGCGGGTGAACCAGACGACGTAAGGGGCCCGTTCTGGTCTCATTTTGAAGCTATTTTCGCCTAGTTTTCGGCAGAATACAGTTAATTTAATGCAGATGCTTAATTTATCATTCAGAAGTGCCTGAATATGCCCTAAATAGCCCAAACATAGCCGCAGCCAATGGGTTAAAATCGCTAAACTAATGGGGCAAACGTTTTATAATATCAAAAGCAATGGGGCTAAACATGAGGGAGAAAGGGGTCAGGAAAAAAATCCCTCAAGTGGAGATCTCCCCTTAAGAAGAAGCTTACATAAATTAGCACATGGACTACTAGACCCGTTGCCGCAATGCTACACAGGTCCGCTTTGGTTTGTCCAGAGCGACCGACAGGTATCGCGTCAGGAATGTGTGATTAGACGCCCACAACTGAGTGCCGGCTATGTCGTCAATGGAAATTTTTTGCATAAATCTAAGGGAGACGGCCCACTTCTTAATATCGTGGGCTCTGCCTACCACGCCGGGATTACTTTCCCTAATTACATCTACGAGTAAAGAAGCCAAATACTTTCTCATGACACGAGTCCCTGTCTGGTTGACCCATAGGACGCCTGTTTGTTGAGGTTGTGCTACCCTCATAAACTTAACTGAAGCTAGTACCGGGCATAAAAAGTGATGCGTATGTCCACGTTTAAGCGCCGGGACTGAGAATTCTGAGAAAACATGACCACAATGTTCGTAACTTATTGGGAGCCCACAACTAAGTGCTAGCTATGCCCTCAATGAAAGATTTTGCAAAATCTGAGAGGCCAAAACTCTAACTCGTGACTTTTGCCTAGTCCCTGAGCCGAGGTGAGTAGATGCATATCCCAACCTCTGCGTTACATGTCAACAGGATAGGAATAACTAGGATTCCTGATTCCTTGCCAGTGGCTAAGCAACTAAGGAACATTACTGATCATCGGAAGTAAATATCTCCGTCTCTAACGTACAAAAGAGGACACATCTTCAGTCCTGGAAAATCCAGCAAAGAAAATGTTCGTCGTTGCTTAAGATTTTCTCGTTCTGTGCTTGTGTTTGTTACTTGCCTATGCCCCACCTGTCCGGCGGGGTTGATGGTCTTGCTCTTCCAGTACCCCCCCCCCCCTCCTTTTCTCTAACTCATAAAGTAACTTTAAACTAAAGTACCATGCCTTCAGACCCATTGCCGTACCGGGCCACTAGATTGATTTGGTTGAGCGAGAGAGAGAGGGAAGATAACTTGTGTGATAACCTGGCTGGCTCAGCCGGGATAATCCCATCCACTTGCCTTAGATCTGGCACCGGGTATACACGCCGGTGGCTAGCTCAGTGTTTGTAAACACCGGGAGCTTGAAAAATTAAGGCAACCACACGGCTCGTTAGTGGCCGTGAAGGTAGAGGAAGACACCCTAAGGCCGATGGTAACGTGTCGTTTGTTCCTGGAAAGATCCAGGTTCGACGCTTCCGATGGAATACCCGTTTTGACTGGGTAACCCTACGCTGACGGGGTGGGGTGAAGTGTGAACACTCGACCCAAAAGTCTTGTTCCTTCATCCTCGGAAACGAGGACCCCAAAAGAGGGAGGAGTCTCAGATTGTTGCCGCGTGATTCTGTAAACTCATGATTGAATTAGTTTGAATAGTCATACCGAAAAAGGGAATGTGAGCGATTTTGGAGTTTTCAGTTCGATCGGATTCCTCTTATTCCTATAACCACCAAAAGACTAGCCTGACTGTTAAACGTAAGGCGAGTCTACAAAGGGTCTTATCTCGGAATTGTTAATGCCAAGCTTAGTTAGCCACCGAGGAGCTAGCTACCATCTTGCATCCAAATTTGGTCTTGCCCAAGGATCGATTAACACCCGAAACTAGTGATAGGTGCATCACTGTGGATAACGGGAAAAAACTGGGGTGAAACACCGGAGATACGTTCATTCCCCCGTTTAGGTGAACGCCGGGATGAAGTGCCAACTACGAGGTCCAGCCCCAACCGGACGTAGTTACAAAAGGTGTGACACTGTGGGCGTAGGATAAGGCCAGGGTGGAAGATATACTGTCATTCCAACGTTTTAGGCCACGCCGGGAAAAGTAAATATTAGAGGTCCAACTGCCAGAAGTCAGTTCATACTAAATGTTTACGGGTGGGTACCGGGACATAGTGAAACCCGGCGGATTCCCACCGTGGACTTGTACAATAGCCAAGTCCCTATCCCTGTAGTGTGATAGAGACGTGCGGCGCACCAGCCCCGAGGAGTCGGCCAAAGCAGGTGTTAACTAACAACATCGAATTTCTTTAAAGTCCTTGACAAATTGCATGTTTGAGCCCTCCCAATCGAATTATTGGAATTGATCTGCCAGTGCCTGGTAGACCAGATAGTCTGCCGGCATCGCAAAACTGTACAGACCATTACCTCTAGACCTCGGTTGAAGTGCATCTCCGTGGAGTGGGACCAGAAACTGGTATCTGTTCAACCTTAGCGCTTTTAATAAGCGGCAAAGAAAGTCCATACTTGTAACGAGTGTTTCGTTACAACTATCGGTAAAAAACGCTCCTCTACCCCCCCCCCCCCCCCAAAAGTCTACTTCTGGGACGTCTATCTGTCCAGTTATCACTGGTGGTGAATCCAGATCAGTAATCATACTTGAGGTATAGAAACTTTAGATGTGCCACCTTCAAGAGCCAAATGGCGTGGGAGTCCGTTCTTGTAATTTTTGTGATCTTCATCAAGGAAGAAAACGAACCCTAACGCACTGAAGTGTTAGGGATATTGAGACCTGCAAAAAAGGCTTCTGTCAGGACAGAAACGTTGTCCATCTACGTGGTGGATACGCAAACCTGATCTGAGTCCCCTAATGTCTTTACATGTGTTATGAACGGAGTGAACCCAGTGAGATTGAGCTACGCCCTGGTGCAGTGGACCAGTAACCCACTACGGCACGAGGAGTCTTGTACTCGGTAGTCGGAGGCAACCTTGAAGGGACGTAACTACTTTCCACTACCTGTGCTAAAGTCTGGTGACACAGCCGAGGGAGCATCGTTATACAACAGGGTGCGTACGGCAGAATGAACATTTCTACAATCATTCGACTCCTACCGGATCATGGATAGAAATACCGTTTTGGACCGTGAGATTGAGTCTAGAAAAACCAGCCAAAATATCTCAACTGAGGTGACTCCTACGATTAAATTCGCAGATTTAGAGAGGGGGCTTATTAAGTTTTGTGACTTCTCCTGTACTAGGGAGGCAGTCAGTGTTAAACTCTACTAGGTTACAATCCTTCTAACCGGAATCTTGAAAGATTCGATGGTAAGATTGGAGCACAATGCCCCGTGACTGTTATTGTGCTGGGGAGGCAGACAGTGTCCGATTGTACTGGGCTACGTTTAGTCTACCCAAGGGTATAAAACTATATCCTCCGGGCAGATATCAATTTGTAGACTGCGCCAGCTAATCATCTATCCCCGGGCCGTTGCCGACGTTTAGGGGCTTCCGGGCTTGTAGGTGGAGCGGCCAAAGTTCTTGGCCGCTCTTCCTATCACCTCCAACTAATTTTGTCATGTCCTTTTCTTTCTCCTCCTTTCTAGTTTTCGTTTTTCCCTCTTCCGCTTTCTCCTGGGGCAGCCAACAGAGGCCGGTCTCCCACCCTTGAACTTTTGTGGTCCCGTCTCTCCCTTCCCTTCCGGTTGACTTCCCTGTTTGCTTCCTTCCTTTCTCTTTAACTACTTTGGAGGTTCTAGTTTCCTTAGGGCTTCGCCTTGGTGTCTCTGATCACTGCTGAGTTGGCAGAGTCTACCTGGCGACAGGTCCTGCCGGCCAGGGCTCGCAAGGCTCGTTGCTGGAGGATAGGCACTATAGGGTTGCTTTGGGGTTTCTGACTCCCTTCTCTCTCCCCAGTGAGTGTGTCAGGTGACTACACCGGCCCCATTCTCCATGGGACGAAGCTGCAGGACAAATGCCCGGGTTGTACAAGGTCCCTAGCTCAAAGCCGAGACCTGTCCCATCTCAATTGGCCGCATTCTGGGTTTCGTGGCCCTGCGGAGGTCTTTCTCCCTTTCGTTGCCAGGGGCACCTGGTAACCGCAATATCTTCTTTCATGCTTTACCCCCTTTTCTCTTGCTATGGTGACGACGGATGCTTTTTTCACTGTTCTTCCCTGTTTATGGCTTCTGCTTTAGTGGTTCCGGTGAGTGAGCCCCTTGTGGCATGCAGCCTGCCACTTGGGGGTCTGTTGTCTGGCTGTCAGTCCGGTTCACCGCGGGAGCACGGTGAGTCAGGGATGGTTTTGGGTGCTCTCGACCAGCCTGCTGAAATATCCCTCGATCATCGCTCGTCCCTCTCGTCCATTACCGTTCCGAATCCTTCTACTACCCTTCCGTCTTCGTCACGTCTTTCTCCAACCTCCACTACCCAGGCTTTCATCTCCTCTCCTGTAGTTATTTCTGCGTCTTCCTCTTCTTCCTCTTCTCCCTCTAGTACTGTCACCCTCGACCCTTTTCTGGCCTCCCTCCCTCGTTCTCTTTCCTCTTTTTCTCCAGTTTCGTCCTCTTCTCGTCCTCGCTCCTCGGTCCTCCCTCTGTCCTCTCTCCTTGCGCCTCCTTCCTTTACTAAGTTTTTCTCCATCCCTGCATCTGCGCCTCTAGCCGGTGATGACCTCCTCTTCCACCTGCATCTCCTTCAACAGGTGGGAAAGGACGTCACCTTCCACTCCCACCATGATGCCTCCCGTCTTGTTACCGTCCAAAACGAACTTCAGGCTACTGCTATGACCTCGTTCGTCGATTGTTCTGGCAACCCCATTCCGGCTCAAAAAGATCAACGACTCAACTCCTGTACAGGGACTGTCCTGATCCCCACTTCCATCCGTCTCGGGGGTCGTCCATTCGCGGATTGCGCCGACCTCGTCAAGGACATCGTTGTTGCTCAAGACCACAGGGTGGTTAGTGTGGTATGCTACACTATCCCTTCTCGCAACCTTCGCCGCAATCCCGCAAACATTGCCAAGATCTCTTTTGATGGACTTTCCCTTCCTGCCCATGTTATTGTCAGTGGTACTCACCTCCCCGTGACTGCGTCTCTTCCTCGTTCACTCCAGTGTCGCAGCTGCTGGCGTTTCGGCCACCCGGCGAAGTTCTGCCGTACAGCCGCTGAGAGCCCACTCTGCCCGCGCTGTGCGTAGTCCGGAGATGCCGTTGGAGAATGTCAGTCAACGTCCCAGTTCTGCCTTAACCCTTCTTTGGCGGCGCGCAACTTATGTCGTGTGAAATAAATATGGACTAAGTGGCGGTTCACAACTTATGTCGTGTGCCATTTTCACCACGTAATGTTGCTGAGAGAGAGATATAAGTGGTGGGAGGAGAGTAGCAAGCGTATGACTGCTCCAGACCACCGCGGCAGACCTACTGACATGAATCCCACCTTCCCCCACCATCACGCACTCGCTACACAGGGAATTATGTAGGGAAACTACCTAATTACATGGTTTTTGCAGTCGTGTTGCGCGATCATTGCAAGAAAACCAGCGGTCGTACAAGGATGGTTGGGGTGTCATTGGAAAGCTCTGTTTATGCCCTTTCAGGGATAAATACTTGTTTTACGCTCTGGGTCTTATTTAGGCATGAAAATGATCATGTAAACAACCCTATTTAGGGTAAAAACACCCCGCTGGGCGGTACATATAAATTACCGCCTAGGCCGCTCGTAAGGTGTTAATTGCCGCGGGTCTCATTCGGTCGACTCTAAGATTTTCCCCATTCATCTGTTCAAGTCTGAAGGTGCTGTCATCAAAGCGAGACACGGCCTTACGCTCACCGCAGCCCGCCACGAGGCTCGTCGCTTGGGCTTCACCCCTCAGTCATTTTCCAAGACTCTGTCTCCTCACTCCTCTTCTTCGCCTCCCTCTACCCCCCCCCCCCCTTTCTGGTTCCTCAGTTCCTTCCACCGCCTCCGCTCCCTTCGCCCCCCTTTCTGCCCCCCCAGTCACACCAGTTTCGTCATCTGCCTCTCTTCCTTCTACCAGTGCTTCTCCCAGATTTTCGCCTTCCTCCTCTTCTGTCTCCTCCGTTCGTCCTTCCGTCTCTTCCTTTTCTGTACCTTTGTCTAACACTTTCTCTGTTCTCAGTCCTTCTCCTCCTACTTCTGCCCCTTCATCTTGCTCTCTTCCTTGTTCCTCCTCTTCTAGTCTCCCTCAACGCTCTCACCGTTCCAAGCTTTCCCCCCGATCTCCTTCATCTTCCTCTTCTAGTCGCCCCAAATCTCCTACTCGCTCTAAACTTCCGATCTCCTCCTCTACCAAACGGGCTCCTGCGCTCCGTTCTTCCTCTCCCGCTTTCTCTTTTAAACGTAAAGGTAGTCTCCGTGACGTGCGGAGCTCAAGTCCCTGCGAGAAGAAGTCGCCTACTTCTCCATCTGTTTCCCTTTCTCCTCCCTCCGTCCAGTCTCCTTCTCCTCCCGTCACTGCGTCCCTAGATTTCTCCTACGAAACCCTACCAAAGATTGATGAATTTATCCGTTCTTCCCACCCACCGCCTTCAACCGTTCATGCCGAAGTTCATCCTACCCCCTCTTCTCTCTCCCATACCCCTCTCCCGCCTTCCCCTGCTCCGTCCTCTTCCTCCACTCCCCCTTCTGGCCTTCCTCCTGGCCCTCCTCCTATTCCTCCTCCTGACCCTCCCCCTCTTCCTTCTCCTGACCTTACCCCCTCCTTCTCTTCCCACCCATCCTGTCCTTACTACCTCTTCCAGCCCTCCTCCGTTCTCTCGTCTTTCTCTGTTAGACCTCCCTATGTTCCCCTCCCCCCTCTCCCCCCCCCTCCGGTTTCCAGTCTTCCCCTTCAACGTCTTTTCTAATTCCTGCTCTTATTTTCCATCGTTAGCCTCTCTTGGCTATATTTTCCACCCACGGTGTTAACTGTATTTTGTAAATATGTTGTATAAATCAAGATGTCCCTGTACTTAATTTTAATTCGCCTGAAATTCCCTCACTTAACACCTTACGAGCGGCCTATGCGGTTTATTTATGTGTACCGCACAGCGGGGTGTTTTTAGCCAAAATAGGGCTGTTTACGTGATCATTTTCATGCCTAAATAAGACCCAGAACGTAAAACAAGTACCTATCCCTGAAAGGGCATAAACAGAGCTTTCGAATGACACCATAACGATCCTTGTATGATGGATAGTTTTCTTGCAATAACCGTGCAACGCGAGTGCAAAAAGCAGGTAATTCGGTACTTTCAGTACATAATTGAGTATGTAGCGAGTGAGAGAAGGAGGAGGGAGCTGAGATTTGTGTCAGTAGGTTCGCCGCGGTGGTCTGGAGCAGTCATACGCTCGCTAGTCTCCTGCCACCACTTGTCTCTCTCTCTCAGCCACATTACGTGCTGAAATTGCCACTCGAGTTATGTCGAGCGCCGCCACATAGTCCAGCTTTATTTAACTCTACTTATGTTGCTCGCCGCTAATTAAGGGTTAAGATCCACACCAGACATGTCAAAACTATTTTGCAGAATCTCTCAGTAGATAAAGCTCCTGGTCCAGATGAAATTCCTCCAATAGTACTTAAGAATTGCTCCTTGGTGCTCGCTCCTGTATTGGCAAATTTTTCCGTCTGTGTACTCATACTTCATGCTTCCCAGTACCCTGGAAAGAAGCAAACATCCATCCAGTTCCTAAAAAAGGTGCCTCTTCAGATCCATCAAACTACAGACCAATAGCTATAACTTCCACTCTTGGTAAAGTCTTTGAAATTATATTAAATAATCACATAATTAAGCATCTTGAGAATATTAAATTAATCAGTGATAGGCAATATGGTTTTAGATGATGTCGATCAACTGCAGACATTCTTTGCCTTCTTACACATCAAATCAACCAAGCTACAGACCAACATGGTGAAACACATACAATAGCACTGGATATATCAAAGGCATTTGATAGAGTCTGGCATCAATCCTTTTTGTCGAAGATGTCACACTACGGCCTTGCATCATTAGTTCCACTAATTTCCTCTTATCTTCATAACAGAAAAATATGTGTAATGGTAGATGGCCTTTATTCTCAATTTCACTCAATAAATGCTGGTGTTCCCAGGGATCAGTTTTGGCCCCAACTCTGTTCCTCATTCATATCAATGATCTCATATCTACCACTCATAATCCAATACATTCCTACGCAGATGACTCAACACTCCACAGTTGGTTCACATTTACCAATTCTTTCACCCAACCCGATCTTATAAATTCAAAAATAAACACTGCAATTTCTCTGAACCAGGACCTTTCTAGAATTAATGAATGGGGACAAAAGAATCTAGTTTCCTTTAATGCACAGAAAACCAAGTACATTCAATTTTCTAACCGACAGAATCTCACTGACTCTCATATATTTTTTAATGATGTAAATATTCCCACTTCCCCTAGTATTGACATTCTCAGTGTAACATTAACTACTAACTTGAGCTGGACACATTATGTTAGAAGCATTGCTAAGAATGCCTCTAAAAAAGTGGGACTCCTGTACAGAGTTCGAGAATTCTTCACTGACGAGCAGTTGGCCGTAATATTTTCGGTGTGATTTTCGGTGTGAGCATCCTGGATTCGAATCCACGGACTGCCACATGTGTTTGTAAATTTCATTAATCGATTTTAGGAGTATAGTTGGTTGTTGGAAGGAACATAATAATTGATATTGGTTCAGGGGTAATTTATCGAGAGGACTTCCCTAGTGGTTAAGGCCCCATTAATTGCTCTTTCCATTCACATATGCATAGCCTACGTGAGTTGCAGTTGGGATGTGTGTACATGCTTAGATTGATATGCAGGATTCGAAGTTGCATAATAAATCGTAGGCAGTGTCCACCATTCTTTAACTGTCTTCGTGGTGCGATGCATAAGTGTTGATTTTCGGTGTGAGCATCCTGGATTCGAATCCACGGACTGCCACATGTGTTTGTAAATTTCATTAATCGATTTTAGGAGTATAGTTGGTTGTTGGAAGGAACATAATAATTGATATTGGTTCAGGGGTAATTTATCGAGAGGACTTCCCTAGTGGTTAAGGCCCCATAATTGCTCTTTCCATTCACATATGCATAGCCTACGTGAGTTGCAGTTGGGATGTGTGTACATGCTTAGATTGATATGCAGGATTCGAAGTTGCATAATAAATCGTAGGCAGTGTCCACCATTCTTTAACTGTCTTCGTGGTGCGATGCATAAGGTGTTGATTTTCGGTGTGAGCATCCTGGATTCGAATCCACGGACTGCCACATGTGTTTGTAAATTTCATTAATCGATTTTAGGAGTATAGTTGGTTGTTGGAAGGAACATAATAATATAAAAGTTATGTGCGTTCTCAGATGGATTACTGTTCACCTCTGCGGAGTGGAAGTGGAGTGGTTGCATTGAGGCAGTTGGACAAAATTCAAAATAAAGCTATTAGATTAATCAATAACCCTGCAATCACACAGGACCTTCCTAAAGAAACGTTGCATCCCTTGCATTATTCTACAGATATTTTCACAGCAATTGTTCCGAGGAACTTGCTTCAATTGTGCCGCCTCTTCACATCTTTCCCCGTAGAACTAGGGCAGCTGAGAGCGCCCATGAATTTACACTTTCTCCTCCACAATGCAGAACTTCTGCTTATCAAAATTCATTTATCCCTAGAACTACTACTCTTTGGAATTCACTTCCCTCGAGTTGCTTTCCACAAACTTACAGTCTACAAAAGTTTAAATCCAGTTGTTACAAAAAATGTATGAATGGAGGATGCCTTTAGGCACATGGACCTTTTTGTTTTATCTGTGTTTTTCCTTCCTCCGTTCATTGTCTTAAAAAAAAAAAAAAAACAATATAGTGTACATATTTTCTTCCCTCTTGTACGCGTATTTTTTATTTTTTTTTTATTTTTAATGTCCATTTTACAATGGAACATTCGTAGTTTGTACAGCACATCGTGTTGATCTTCGTTACCCTATCTCTAGGTTTAGCCCACTTGTTATTAGCTTACAAGAATCGCGTTTATCTAATGCCCCCCATCCCCACCCCCAATACCTTTTTACGCCTATATAAGTCCTCCCCAATCCCAGTATGATACTTGCCTCCTCGTACATCATGATGTCCCAGTGTCTCCGTTAACTATCCATACCTCTCTTAAATGCACGCTTGCCAGAGTGTTCCTTTCACGCTGGCTTACAGTAGTTTCCATATACCTTTCCCCCTCGATCCCCATCGATGTTCCAGAATTAAACAGGATAATTTCTCTATTACCTCCACCTTTCCTCCTTTTAGGGGATTTTAATTGCAGGCAATCCCTGTGGGGTGACTCTACCGTTAATACACGAGGTCGTTCCCTTGAGGCTCTGATTCGTACGAACAATTTATTTATTTTAACCCACTGAGTACCAGCGACGACAACGTGTCGTCGGTAATGTTTGTTCCCCACAGACCACGACGCACAAGTGTCGTCGGGGTTTAATTACTCCGGTCCTATGGCACCTAGAGGGCTCAGATTTGTATGGGAACTTAAGTATCCCACGCGACCATGCCGATGGTTAAAAACTCTCAAAGTCCAACCGCGTGTGCGTGAGCGCGCAAAAACTTGGTTTTTGGGTGTTTTTGCCTTCAATTTTTTACTCTTGTAAAATCGACTTTCGGGGGCTCCGTAGGACCCCTTTTTGACCTTTTTGATCATTTTTTGGGGGGCGGTCCTTCATTTCTAACCCATTTGCTGTTGTTTCTGGAGAAAAAAAATCAAAACCTGCTGGTCCCTGGTGGTACATTTATTTATAACTAGCTGGGGCTCAGTGGGTTAAACACTGGTTCCTCTACGCATTTTGATAGCGGCGCCCGTACCTTCTCATGTATTGACTTGTCTCTGTGTTCCCCTACACTATCCTTGGATTTTACTTGGAAGGTCTTTGATGATTACTGTGCGACTGACCACTTCCCGATTGTCCTCTCCCCTACGTCTTCCTCCCCTGTGCCACGCCCTCCCCGTTGGTGTTTCGATCGTGCCGACTGGACATCTTTCGCTGATCTCGCCGTTCCGCCTAATCCAACCCCTGCTTTCCCGGATCCTGATGCCATGCTTACCAGTTTCCTGATGTTTGTGCTCCATGCTGCCTATACTTGTATTCCGCGCACCACTCGGAATATGTCTTCTAATTGTGTACCGTGGTGGACTGCTCAGTGCACTTCAGCTTTACGCAATAAAAGAGCCAAGTGGAAGAGTTTCCGTCGGAAAAAAGGCTCTCCATATGTGCGGGATGCGTATACTCTTTTCAAACAGGCTAATACCGTCTTCCGTCGTACAATCCGCTCTGCAAAAAAATCTAGCTGGATATCATATGCCTCTACTATCAACGCAGATACACCTGTTACGAAAGTCTGGGCTCGCGTCAGGAAGATTGCAGGGAAATATGTGCCTACGCCGGCCCCAGTCCTCGATACCAACACTGGCATTGTGGGCGACCCGTCTCTGGGGGCCAATATGTTGGGACAACATTTCAGTGATGTTAGCACTGGCTCCCATCTCCCACCCTCCTTCCAGATGCATAAACGCCGTTCTGAACTTAAGCGACTTGTCTTTGCCTTATCGTTTGATCAGTTTTTCAATGCCCCCTTCTCCCATGCTGAGCTTGAGTCTAGCCTGGGAGCCTGTAAGGATACATGTGAAGGCCCTGACGGAGTCCATTACTTGATGCTGAAGCACTTATCTCCACCTGCGCTTGACTTTCTCTTATCCATCTACAACCGTCTGTGGTCCACAGGTTTTTCTCCGGCTGAATGGAGACATGCCATCCTTCTCCCATTCCTTAAGCTGGGTAAGTCGGGCCATGCACCAGCAGATTACCGTCCAATTGCCCTGGTCAGTTGTGTAAGCAAATTATTAGAACGCATGGTTCACTCCCGCTTAATGTGGCTACTAGAATCAAGAGGCATCCTGTCACCTTTTCAATATGACTTTCGCAAGGGCCGTAGTACTTTGGACCCATTATTGAGATTGGCGACGTCTCTCCGCGATGCCTTTTCGGACACTAAGTCAGTTTTAGCTGTATTCTTCGTTCTTGAAAAAGCTTATGATACTGCCTGGAAATACAACATCCTTCATACCCTTTTACGTTCTGGTGTGTCTGGCAACATGTCAGTATTCTTGAAGAACTTTCTCCGTGATCGTACTTTCCGAGTCAAGATTTAGAATACGTTCTCACGAACATACCCCCAACACGAAGGTGTCCCGCAAGGTTGTGTACTAAGTACCATCCTTTTTATCCTAGCTATTAATGGTATTATTTCTTTTCTCCCTCTTGGTATCCGTGCTTCTTTGTATGTCGACGACTTCGCTGTTTATGCTGTGGGTTCGGATATCGCAGCCCTAAAAGATCTCATGCGGAAGGCCATCGATGCAGCTGAGCAGTGGGCTACAACCCATGGTTTTCGGTTTTCGCCCTCGAAATCTTGTGCCGTCATCTTCACAAAACGCCATACAGTCCCGCAACCTCTTCTTACGTTGTATAACCGCCCTCTGCCTTACAGGTCCTCAGCTCCATTCTTAGGTCTCATTTTCGATACTCGGTTGACATGGTACCCGCACATTACTTCGTTATTAACCTCCACCACCCGACGGCTTCGGACCGGACGACTCTTCTGTGCCTCCATACAACACTTATTCTATCCAAGATCGATTATGGCTACCAGGTATATGCCTCCGCTGCACATACAAACCTTAAGCGCCTAGACTCCCTTCACCATCATGGTCTGCACTTGTCGCTGGGGGATTTTCGCTCTACTCCGGTTATTAGCCTTTATGCTGAATCAGGTGTCCCGCCGCTATCATCCAGGTGGGATAAACTGACCCTTCGATATCATCTTCGCCTTCTGCAACACAGTTCAGCTTGTTTTCCTCCCACGGCTTCCGGATTAGCCCCATCATCGTCTGCTACTTCGTTCCCCGGTCGGGTCTCTGCTTTACTAGCCTCCTTCTCTTTTCCCATTCCATCAGTGCTTCCCCTCCGACAGTCAGAGTTCCCCCCTTGGCTACTCCCTCGCCCTACTGTTTGTACAGCTGCCCTCCTTCCCTCCAAGGCCTCTACAACCCCACAGTTGCTTTATGCTCAGTTTGTGGAACATATGCTACACCACTCTTTAGCCGTTCCAGTGTACACTGATGGTTCCAATACCTCCGCCGGTACGGGGTTTGCGGTTGTGTTCCCGGACCGGACCTTCCAACGTTACATCCAATCATTTGCTAGTGTCTTTACGGCCGAGTTATTTGCTATTTTATTTGTCCTACGTACTATTTTTTGTTCACAACTGCAAACCTTTGTAATTTTTAGTGACTCCCTTAGTGCTCTTCAGAGTATTCAGTCTATTCCCGCTGTTAACCCATTAGTGCTGGAGATTCAGGAATGGTTGTTCCGCATCGCTACTAAATTAAAGTCCTTGTCTTTCTGTTGGGTCCCGAGTCATGTTGGGGTGCATGGCAATGAGCGAGTTGATTTTTTCGCCCGCTCTACTATTACCTCTAACCAACTCGTGCCACGGCGTATTCCTGCATCTGATGACTTCCCGCATGTTACTCAATTGCTACGTCAGCGCTGGCAGGACGAGTGGACCTCCATGATGTCTGATGTCAAACTGCGTTCTGTCAAACCTTCCGTCCTACCTTGGAAGTCTTCCTCTCATCGCAATCGTCGATGAGAGACCGCTCTAGCCCGTCTTCGGCTCGGCCACACCAGGTCATGGTCATTTGATGTCCTGTGATGTCCCTACGCTCTGTCTTTGCTGCCATATTTCAGTATCTGTCCAGCATCTCCTGATAGACTGTCCGCGTTTCTCCAATGCCCGACGGCAAGTATTCCCCTTCATATACTCCCTTAATCGCCACCCTGTCTTAGCCTATATGCTTGGAGAGTCCCCCACTTTCTCCCTCCCACATCTTATGCGGTTTCTCCTCCATACCCGTCTCCTTCAGCTTCTTTAATTAGTGTTTCCTAGTCTTCTTATCCTCTACTCCGTATTACTCCCAGCCCCACAACAACTCCGATGTTTTTTTACACAAAGTTTATTTTGGTGCCACATAGTCTTTTTGGGCTTGGTGTAAATCCCTATTTTTAATAATAATAATAATAATAATAATCTATCCCCGGGGGGGGCAAGCCCTATGCAGTGTTAATGTTTTTAGTAAAGGTTTAAGTAGTCCCGACTAGCACTTGTACTACATTAGGGAGTGAGCTGGGAAACATACCAGAGGCCCTTCATCTGACCGCTCCTCCGGAGGGGATCACGGGTTTATGCCGTCCTGCATCAACTCTGTGATATGAATCCGAAAAACTAGCCTTAAAGCGAAAATTCTTCGGATTATCTTTCCTGGTTTGTGACATTTCTACCGCGACATGCGGCCTATGTAGGTCAATTATAGGGAAACATCTTGGTTTAGGAAAAACTGGTTAATGCCCCAGGTGATCGTTTGAACTCATTACTGAAACGGGTCGACATTAGAAACCCGGGAACCGAGGCGACATAGATCGCCTATTATTACGTGGTGTTCCGGCCGGGAGATAGTGAACCCCGGTGGGCCATATCCCTAGAGTTTATTGTGAGCGACCCACCACTTTATCCAGTGTAAGTTTTCCAAAAACCGTGTCTATGTCATTTTTCTTGATCCATACCCATCCTCAGGAGAAGTAAAGGAACTGAAGCTAGAGGTCACTGAGTTACTAAACCTGTGCCCGTGACTTGAATCCTAAGTCTGCCTTCACAAATGGTGCCTAAATGTCCGAGAGGCTAGACAAGAACTTGACACTAGACCCCGTCGTCATAAGCTGACGCCGGGTAGGAAAAAACAACTAATGTGTTTGACACATCTCCCACTACCGGCGAAGAACAGCGTCTATTTAAACCAAAAAATTTGAATTCTGATTGTTGTCCCGGTTCTTTAAAACCCGGTTGTCCGCCACGACGGATCTAACAGGGATTATCCAATCTGAGTTACCGTAAACGTAGTGTCGGAGCCCTGCGAGGTAGTGAACCTGAAACTTTCCAGTTTGTAGAACTTATCCCACTACCGGCGACGAACAGCGTCTATTTAAACCAAAGAATTTGAATTCTGATTGCTGTCCCGGGTCTTCAAAGCCCGGTTGTCCGCCGAGAAGGATCTAACAGGGATTATCCAATCAGAGTTGTTACCGTAAACAAAGTATTGGGGGCATGCGAGGTAGTGAACTTGAACCTTTCCAGTTTGTAGAACTTAGATTTGGAGATGTCCAGGTACCTGTGAAAAGAATACAACCTGTAGATACAATGAAATTGGTGTCTACGAATATTTTCGCTATTTGTTCCACATAATGAAAGCACAAATCGAACCTTTGCCTGTAAGATTTATGTCCCTAATGTACAGCCGTATACATCCTATTTCATACAAGTTATCCGTAATATCCTATAGTTGTAACTATGATATATATCTAAAAAATACGATAAAATGTTGAGCCGTCTCACCAGCTTTACTTAGGATAAACAAGGCAAGCCGTCTTCCTGGCTTGGTGTCAGCTGAAGAATTTTGAGCCGTTTCCCCGGCGTACCTTACGATAAAATTGATGAGCTGTCTCACTGGCTTGATTAACCGATTAACCGTTCCTCCTTGAGGCAAGGCACAATAACTTTATTGATCATTGAATGAGATACTAGTTGAACAACCCTTACTTTAGACCTAGCATGGAGATCTGACTCAATCTCCCCAGCTCCTGCCCTGAGGAATCCGGGAAAAAACTCTGGCACCTTTGGGGCAGAAACCAAGGGGAGCGGTCTTGAAAACCGACTTACCCTATTTGTGCAACATCGGATCTACAGGTATACGGTCACTTGGGAGAGCGGGGGCCCTGGCCGGAAGCTGTCCGACCTGCCGCCGTGGTCTCAAGCTAGACGGAGTATGGCGATGCCAGGTGGGTTCTTTTGTAGGGGGGGGGGGGGGGGAGTTCGGGTTTACCTCAATGGATTCCTGGTTACTGCTAATGGCTAATTACTCAACTAAGTATTGAGTATTGGATGCATAGAAAAGCGATTACTGTGACACTTGGGAATTCTTATTGAATGAGTAGAGCAGAAAGAGCTGCAACCGGTCTGTGACCTCGAATGCCACTCTTGTGGCCTAGGAGGTCAATTTTGTTATATATCGATCAAGGCCGCTAGGCCCGGATGATCTAGAAAAACTCATCCATTCCATATAAAGATCTACGCCCACCGGGCATTTCAGGGAAGTCCAGAGAAACATAGACCCATCCATGTACATATCCTAGTGTGCAATTATCGGAACTAGAGAAAACAGGTAGGTATGGCATAAAAAGTGAAAGCATGCAAGATGGAACTGAGTCATAGTTAAGCCCACTTGACTGTTACGCCGGGCGAGAGCAGTCTTACTGCGTGAGGCTATCGGTCAGGGCGAGTTCACTCGGCGGGCCGAGTTGAATCTCTTAAGAATGTAGCATATTCCGCCGGAAGGTTCGTGGTTCAGCACACCACGGACCCCCTTAAGAATTTAGCATATTCCGCCGGAAGGTTCGTGGTTTAGCACACCACGCCGGGACATTTGGCTGGTTTATCATCTGAGACGAGAAAAACGGCGGCTCTGCTGAGAAAGCCGCCGGAAAAACGAACCAAAATTTTCAGAGGCGAGGACTAACATGGGAAAGTTGAACACCCCCCCAAAAAAAAAACATAAAAACGGGACGTCTCCCACAATCCCTAGGGCCTAGAGCATGTAAAGCACACATGAAAAAAAAAAAAAACACACATAGGGGAAACATTAGGCTTCAATATTTCATAGAGCATAATTTATAAAAATAAATAACCCCTAGCCTACATTGATCGAGACCCCTAATGGAGGCAGGCCATGAGGAAACTATGAAACATCAAGGTGGCTGCAACCAAACGCTCCGAAGACCCAGCAGCAGCAGCACGAGGAGGAGAGGCCCACGATCGGGGCCCATGTGCAGATACGGACTCCAGAAGATTCCACACCACGTGTGGTAACCCTTGAACTAGAGCGTCTGCAAAAATAACTATGCAACTGACTCATAGTGACGGCCTGAAGCATAAACTTGCAGAATGGTAGCCTCCTAAATAACTATCAGAGAGCCAAGGTGCAAAAATAAAACACAAATAACAAACCTGGCGCGAGGGTCCTGGGACACGTAGGCCCCTGTTACAATAGTACCCTAATTTAAACACCTCCTGCGGCTGTACCAATGGGGTAGCCTGTGCTAGCTAATTTAAAACCTGTTCAATACAACTCAGATAGATACAAATGAGCAGGGACTCACTAGAAGCGAGCGAACGAAGAATGAAGCTGGAGCACAGAGCAATCCACCCTCACGGAACGGAAGCGAGAGGAAGAAGGAAGTATGGCCGCTAGAGGGCCAGCGTCAGGAATGCACGCATGGGAAAGATTGAGTATAGCAATTATTAAGATAATTTTTCTTTTCTATTTTTTACGAGGTTTTTTCGTAGAGAGTACCCGATCATAAGACGATTCCATAAGAGAATACACGTTACCCTTATGAAGCTTAGTACTCCTTTCCTCCCGCGCGGTAGATTCAAACTAGCGACCGCGGGTGTTTGAAGGGAGACTATTATACTAATAGGCATATCATCAATGATGGAGGGGCCACTATTAAATAATCATTTTAAAAGACTTTCAGAACTACAAGATTTATAGGAATGTTAAGTTTGTGTTACTGACCACAGACTTGTTGTTACTACACTAAAGTTGTGACTCCAAAATAGACAGATTTTCAAATGTCCCCACAATTCATGGGATTCAAGATGAGGAGTGTGCAGAGGAGTAAGCAGTAATAGTTTCAAATTGGTTTGAGGTGCAAGGTTGCCTGGAAGACCGAGTAGGTTTGTAAGACTACCTGAAGTATGAAATTTTACCAGCAGCTGTTGAATGCATTGGAACTAAACCAAGGTCAAGGAAAGGTTTTGTCTCGGGAAAGAAACTGGACATTACATAAGAATGCCGTACTGCTATAAAGTTTATTCGCTGTAAGTAGGCGAGAAATCATAACCTCTAACTTCTGTAACTCAAAAACGACTAGAGTAATCAAGCTAATATTTCTACCATTTGGGAAGAGCCGGTCAAGGAATAGATGTGGAAATGTATAGCCAATTTGCTCTAGCCCTTTTTGAGTTACAGAGGATAGAGGTCATGATTTTTCGCATACTTACAGCGAATAGACTATAGCTTGACTAGGTCACATTCGGCACACATCTCTGTCTCGTGAAGAACAAGCTTTCCTGCAGAGGAACAATAAGAGGTATGTTTGGGGAATTTGTAAAGAAACTGAGTGCCATTTTTCATTATGACTAACCTGCTTATCGATCCCTGAAGAAGCTCCACTCTAACCTTACCTTGCAGGTTAGCTCGGTTCAGATGGTAGATGGTCAATTCACATAGGCATTGATGAATGAAGGACCTGCTGGGGCTATGTTAAGGGGAGGCAGACCGTTTGTTTGGTCTATTAATTCATTGATTCACAAATGTTTTTAGTTTCCTCCCTAGACCTCCATCAAGCTTAGAAAAACACCCCCTAGACCCCCTTTCAAGATAAATTTGTACATTTTTCGGTAGAAAAATATTCCGGCCAAAGGCCGATTCCTTTTAAAATTGCAGGCTCGCTATCGCTCGCCAAGAAAAATCGACACCTAAATGGCACGAAAGGTCAAAAATTAACAATAAAATGGGGCGAAAGGTGTTAGAATCGCTAAACTAATGGTCCGAACGTCTTAAAGTCTATAAAAACTAATGGATCTAAACATGAGGGAGAAGTGGGTCCAGAGAAACGGTCTGCCTCCCCTTAAGTAGCTGTACAATTCTGATCCTTCTGGTGACACGAACACTAACCTCTCACCTTCCTATTTGTCGCCTCGTATTAAACATATATGACGCGATCGCGTCATATGGAACTTATAACCAAAAACTCATATGACGCGATCGCGTCATATGGACTTATCTCCATGCCTCTACAATAAGTTTATTACGCGATTTTGCGTCATATGAGCTCAGTAAGTCCGATAAGTTAGCTTACGATAAAACCGTTGGTGGCAACCTCAGCCTCCTCCGATAATTCTAACGGCCGCAGTGTTGTTGTGAGTGTAGTGCGAGGCAGTGGCAATGATCCTGGGGCTCCCGCCTCCTCGGACTTATTGGAACATAATATGTCTGAAGGAGATAAGTGGGAGGAAAACAGTTCACATTAGCTTAACTTTTCAACAACAACAACCTCGACAAACCAGAGTTTCAAAGTATATGGGAGATCCAGTCCATATGTATATTATTATTCACAATCTTGCAATATCTGCACTCGCTTTCAGTTACTCAGTTACAATTAATAATTACAGTTACCTTTTTCTAGTGACAATGAAGCAACTTGGTTGAGCCCGAGAACTTTCAGTCTTCTACTGTACTTCTCACTTCTTATCTTGTTCTTCCTCTGTCCAATTGCTCTTCCTTCCTACTTTACTCCAGCCATCTGGTCTGGTCTGGATGTGTACAGTATGTTGCTATCAATTCATTGCTTTCTCCTTTGAAATTTCACATTTCTCTATTATTAATTCTAGTATGTGTGATTTTGTGTTTTGTTTTGTTTTTTTGTGCTGTGTTGTGATGTCCATGTTCGGGCTCTGTCTCGAGTCCCCCCCCCCCAAAAAAAAATGGGGTAAGAAAACGAAAAAAACAAAATGGGGTAAGTGCCAGCGTACATACGCACATACATACATAATTTATAATCGGGTTTTCCTACCACTAATAACTTACCCATCATCACACCAACCACCACATTCATAACCAACAACGACCAATATCACTGTCTTCTCCAGTGTTACCATTACATGCAATACTTGAGAGGAGATGTGTCGTTTTTATTGGCTCATATATGTATATATTAATTATTGTATTATGTTTCCCCTAGCCCTGCATCAAGCTTACCCCCTCCCCCCACGATCCTCCTTCAATATATATTTGTACATTTTTCGATAGAAAAATGTCCCGGCCAAAGGCCTGTTTCTCTTAAATTACAGGCTCGCTATCGCTCGCCAGGAAAAAAATTGACACTTAAATATCACGAAAAGTCTTAATATTGACAAAGAAATAGGGCGGAAGGTCTTAAAATCGCCAAACTAATTGGGTAAGCTTCTCTTAATCTGAAAACTAATGGTGCTAAACATGATGAAGAAGGGTGACCAGAAAAACGGTTCATCTCCCCTTAAAACACCTCATCATGGTCCCCATCTAAACAGCTACCTCATTCCCAAATATAACTGAAAACGTAGTATGTTAGTGTATGGGTAGTATTAGGTCAAACATAGTATGTTAGTGTATGGGTAGTATTAGGTCAAACGTAGTATGTTAGTGTATGGGTAGTATTAGGTCAAACGTAGTATGTTAGTGTATGGGTAGTATTAGGTCAAACGTAGTATGTTAGTGTATGGGTAGTATTAGGTCAAACATAGTATGTTAGTGTATGGGTAGTATTAGGTCAAACGTAGTATGTTAGTGTATGGGTAGTATTAGGTCAAACGTAGTATGTTAGTGTATGGGTAGTATTAGGTCAAACGTAGTATGTTAGTGTATGGGTAGTATTAGGTCAAACGTAGTAGTGTATGGGTAGTATTAGGTCAAACATAGTATGTTAGTGTATGGGTAGTATTAGGTCAAACGTAGTATGTTAGTGTATGGGTAGTATTAGGTCAAACGTAGTATGTTAGTGTATGGGTAGTATTAGGTCAAACGTAGTATGTTAGTGTATGGGTAGTATTAGGTCAAACGTAGTATGTTAGTGTATGGGTAGTATTAGGTCAAACGTAGTATGTTAGTGTATGGGTAGTATTAGGTCAAACGTAGTATGTTAGTGTATGGGTAGTATTAGGTCAAACGTAGTATGTTAGTGTATGGGTAGTATTAGGTCAAAACGTAGTATGTTAGTGTATGGGTAGTATTAGGTCAAACGTAGTATGTTAGTGTATGGGTAGTATTAGGTCAAACGTAGTATGTTAGTGTATGGGTAGTATTAGGTCAAACGTAGTATGTTAGTGTATGGGTAGTATTAGGTCAAACGTAGTATGTTACTGTATGGGTAGTATTAGGTCAAACGTAGTATGTTAGTGTATGGGTAGTATTAGGTCAAACGTAGTATGTTAGTGTATGGGTAGTATTAGGTCAAACGTAGTATGTTAGTGTATGGGTAGTATTAGGTCAAACGTAGTATGTTAGTGTATGGGTAGTATTAGGTCAAACGTAGTATGTTAGTGTATGGGTAGTATTAGGTCAAACGTAGTATGTTAGTGTATGGGTAGTATTAGGTCAAACGTAGTATGTTAGTGTATGGGTAGTATTAGGTCAAACGTAGTATGTTAGTGTATGGGTAGTATTAGGTAAACGTAGTATGTTAGTGTATGGGTAGTATTAGGTCAAAACGTAGTATGTTAGTGTATGGGTAGTATTAGGTCAAACGTAGTATGTTAGTGTATGGGTAGTATTAGGTCAAACGTAGTATGTTAGTGTATGGGTAGTATTAGGTCAAACGTAGTATGTTAGTGTATGGGTAGTATTAGGTCAAACGTAGTATGTTAGTGTATGGGTAGTATTAGGTAAACGTAGTATGTTAGTGTATGGGTAGTATTAGGTCAAACGTAGTATGTTAGTGTATGGGTAGTATTAGGTCAAACGTAGTATGTTAGTGTATGGGTAGTATTAGGTCAAACGTAGTAGTATGTTAGTGTATGGGTAGTATTAGGTCAAACGTAGTATGTTAGTGTATGGGTAGTATTAGGTCAAACGTAGTATGTTAGTGTATGGGTAGTATTAGGTCAAAACGTAGTATGTTAGTGTATGGATAGTATTAGGTCAAAACGTAGTATGTTAGTGTATGGGTAGTATTAGGTCAAAAAACTCGACAATTAGAGTATTCTGTCACTTTTAGTACGACGATAATATCACATTATAATATAGAAATGATTGTAAATTCGAATTTCTCAAACTGAATCATCCAAGTGAGCTAATTAACATAAGGAACACACACGTGAAAATTGTATTTCATTGGATCATTTCAAACATAAGAAGTGCAGATATATAAAGAACAAATAAGGTATATATATCGTGATACCACGTTTCGTGATTAGCTATGCCAAGTAAAATATAATCAATAACGCAAGGTTGGATGTATAGAGAATCTACTGGGTGTGAGTTGATAGGTTTCGTATTTATAATTTGTTATTATGCATTTCTAGCAATGTACTATTCTATAAAAGTATATGATAATCAGATAAATATATATCCCTCGGTGCGCTTGAGCAAATGCATTTTTGATATTACACATGCATTTGTTGATTTCATTAATTGAGTTTAGAAATAAAGTTGGTTGGTGAAAAAATATGAATTGTATCGATATGTGTATAATGTTGTGATCGATGGCCGGTGTGAGGGAGAACACGTGAGTGATGGTGGTCAGTGAGCCGGGGACCAATACAGGATTTAGGAGCTCGGCTGATCACGTGTATCCAGGCGTGTATCTCTCTTGCTTGTTTTCTTATCAAACCGTACGATCCTATTGCCATCAATTGTATTTTCGCTGTTTCATTACATTCATATAAATCCTTTTCTCTCTATTAAAGAAAGTCATATTTTGCAACACGTTTCTATGTACTCTCCCTGTCAGGCGAGCTCATCAACTGGTGACAAGTGTTTACAATATATGTGTTAAGCCGGTATCACACGAGAGATTTTATAGTCAACATTCGATGATTAAATTTGTTCTGGCAAAATTTTTGGACTATTTTGCACTGGTATCGGAAACTAGACTGTTGCTAGATGAATATAGGTGACCAACATATTTTACATGTTGACCTCATAAGCTGCCAGACTAGTGTTGTTGTTGTTGTTGTTGTTCCCCAGGCTGTCTGGCCGAACAGCCCCAAGGTCTCGAGCAAGGCCAAGGCCATAAACGAGCGCCCCCACAAAATCCTCCCTGCTTACCACTAACAAAGCCCGGGTGACCGAAGCCACTCCAAGGCAGGGAGCTGAGGAGGGTGCGGAAACGCTCGGGAAACCAAAGCCCCACCCAAGGCCCTGTGCCCCTCAGCAATTATGAAGGGAAAGTTGAGGGGTAAGGGAAAAATGTGACGCTTTGGCTCCCAATCTGCCAACTTCTAGGTTGGCAGTAGGGAGGTCAATCCACGGAAAAGACGCCGCCACTTGAGATCTAGAAGATATCATTATATAAGTAAAAGGAACAGTCAGAGTAAGCTATGGGTATGGCAGAGATCGCTCAGTTCTGACTCGGATAGACCAGCCCATCACCACATGACTAGAACCCAATCCTCTCAGCATCAGCTAGGAAAGGCCCTAGAAAGCCGCTTTTGGCCAGACTAGTGTTGAGTATAGATGTTGAGCGAAAAAGCCCTCGTGTGATACCGACTGTTATGTGGAGTGTGTAGGTCCACGTGACGCCCCCTGTCTGGCCGGCCCGGGGAGGTGGGGCCCATATCTAATTTACTCAGTTCTTGTTTACGTCTCCGTCACGTGTTTTTACTCCATGTTCACGTGTTTGTGGTGTTGTGTCTAGCTTTGTTGTTCATAGATTTGTGTGCCTAGCATCTGAGAACACCGTTACTTACTGTAATATTATCATCTTTAAGGGGGGTCACCGGCTTGTTTTATTATTCTCTCCTTTTCTCACTTTTCCTGGCTTGTATCCATTCGGCCCCATTCAGCCAACTGTTTTAAGACGTTTATCCCCATCCAGGTGTCGATTTCTTCCTGGCGGGCGATAGCGAGCCAGCATTGTATGGAGAAATCCGGCTTCGCCGGAGAAATTTTTCTATCGGAAAATGTACAAATTTAGCTTGCTTTCAACAAAATATATATATACTGGCTCGCTACCGCTCGCCAGGAAAATATTGACACTTGGATGGGAGTAAACGTCTTACAACAGTAGGCTGAATGGGGCCAAATGGGTACAAGCCAAAGAGAGAGGGAGAGAAAGAGAAACAAAGCGAGGTGGGCTCCCTTAAGACATTATTGGTATTGTTGTGGAGATATTATAGTAAGTTTATCTTTATTTTTATTTTTATATTTTTTCAGTGAGTAGTATCACATACTTGCCGTTTATTAAAATGTATGCACAATTCTTTGCCGGCATAGGATGGCACCGACCCATGAAATTTCAAGATCTTGCTCATGGACTACACCCTGTTTAAAATATGAAGACCAAACCTCTTGAACATTAACCTTTATAACTCATAAACGAATAGAGTAATTGACTTAATATTTCTATCCTTTGGGAAGGGTTAGCCAGGAAATAGGTGTGGAAATTGAAAGTTTATTTGTAATGGCCCCTTTTGAGTTACAGAGGTTAGGGTTCACGATTTCTTTATTACTTAATTGGAACAAGGTATAGCTTGCTGGCCACACAAATATACATTAACAGGGTGTAAGTGAACGCAAATGCCATTATACAGTATTATAACAGATGAAGTTGATGTGATGGGGGGAGAGTTTCCACCAAGCAATCAGAAGTTGTCAATATGTGAATTTCAAACTCAGCTAAGGTCATGGAAGCATCATTATTAGTGTTTTCCACTGTGGATAAGTACACCATAGTCCTTGGATTTAACCCTCTCTTTTTCCTTGCTAACATTAGAAGATTGCATGCAGCTAAGGAAGGAATTGTTTGCAAGTCAAGATGTTAATTACGATAGACTTCACCCATTTGATTCATAGAGCCAACCAAAGCTTATGGAATTCGTCTAATGTTAACCAGAACATATATAAATTGCCATTATCGTACTGAAGGGGTTAAGGTGTTCTAACGGTACTTGAGAAGGACTTGTGGAGGTTGGGTAAGGGGGGAGGGGCGCTTTATTTGCTCAATAATATATGTTTCCATAATGTTATTAGTTTCCTCCCTAAACTTCCATTAAGCTTAAATATAATATATATATATATATATATATATATATATATTTTTTTTTTTTTTTTTTTTTTTTTTTTTTTTTTGTATTTATTAGTTTTGAGAACTAATCCGGGTCTTTGTCTTTTGACGACCCGTTATCTAAGTTGAATATTGTAGCTAGATGGCAACCTTGCTCTGGAGCTGGACTAGGTGAGGATTTGAGCTAATCCAGGCTTTCATCTTGGTGGGGGATACTCTTGGACTGTTCTGATGAGGTCTTCTATGTGGTTCTCTGTCATTTCTTGAACAATTCCGGTCGCTGCTCCTTTCGCTTCTTCACTCTGTGGATGTGTCTCTGGAGTGTTGGTTCTTCTGCGTAGCTCTTCTGTGGTTGGGCACTGGAGAAGATAGTGGAGGAGTGGCTCAGTTGTGGATACCTGGCAGTGTTCGCATGTCCTCTCGGCTCTTGCCTTGATCTCGGTGAGGCACCGGTAGCCCAGCCAAAGGCGGTGTAAGTTCACCCTGGTATCCCTTCTGACTGTGCGAGGCAATTGGAGGGATTTGCCTAGGGTTGCCTGCTGGTACCAGTGGGCCGAGTAGGAGCTATTGAGCACTGCCCTGTGTGCATGTTGTCTTAGTTGAGTAGCCATCTTGCGGGTCTTGTTTTTTATTTGCGACAGTGATGTGTGGACTTGCAGGGTGATGTTCGCTAGATTGATTGCTTTTTTGGCCACTTCGTCGGTTTCCTCGTTTCCCTGAACCCCCACGTGGCTAGGGATCCAGAGAAAGGTGACCTGTCGGCCCTGATCTGATATGTTTCTTAGTTTGACCCATATGTTGTTTGTTAGTCCAATGTTGTCCTTGTACCTTCAGCTTTGTATTGTGTCCACTGATGATCTTGAGTCTGTGATCATAAGGATGTTTCCCTGTTATGGCTCGGCGTGTCTTAATGCTTGAAGAATGGCCGCAAGTTCAGTCAGGAGAGAGGAGCAGCCATCGGGGGTTCTCCACATGTGGGCTTCCCTGTTGATTTGGAATGCTGCTCCGCTACGTCCAGAGACTGGATCTGCCGAGCCGTCTGTGTAGTATATCAGTGTATGGTCACTTTGTAGCTCCTCGATCGACCGTTCTGCTTGCCGTTTAAGTCTGCCTGGGTCTGTGTTTGTGCTTCTGTCTCCTTCGGCTCCGTTCTTGTATAGGACTTGGTGTCTTGTCCACGGGGCCTGGGCCGTCCAGTCAGGGATGGGGCTGTCGGTGCCTTGGGCTATAAGGTGTGTTATGCCCATTCGGTTTGTCATGTCTGCGACCCTCTTGATCCAGGTGTTACTGGGGAATAGGTCCCTTCTCTGGGGAGTGGCTGCCAGGAGCTTGCGAACTAGCCTGCTTTGGTGGTTCTTTGAGCTTAGTCGTGCAATGAGGCATGCTATGTTTTGGGCGATCCGTATCCCAATGGGGTCAATTTGAGTTTCGACTTGAAGGTTGACTATCCTTGTCCATTGAGGGGCTCCCAGCATCAGTCGTAGCGCCTGGTTTTGTGCAACCTCTAGCCTGTGGATCTTCATGGTTTTTAGGGTGTCCAGCGCGGGGGAGGCGTAGTCAATCAGTGACCTGACTGCATGAGTGTAGTACGTTCTGAGCACGTTGATGTCTTCCCCCGTCCTTGTGCTGGTGATAGCCCTCATGACTTTGATCCTGTTGACCATTCGCTCTCTGAGGTATTCCACTTCTGTTTGAAAGATGTGTCGGTCATCAAACCAGATGCCTAGGTATTGGTGGGTATTGACACAGTCAATGTCCATTCCCTGAATCTTCAGCTTTTCTGCAGGGGTGCTGAGATTGACTGCCATAGCTTTGGTCTTGTGGCCGTTGATCTTCAGTCCAAGTTTCCGGCAGGTCTCTTCTATCATGTTGAGGGCTATTTGTGCCCGTCGGACCTTGTGGTTACCCGCACTA